>PVJS01025435.1:0-27855 GCA_004027185.1 Glis glis
TCTTCTTGTATTTTTTAAGCAATATTATAACATTAAGAATTTATGCTTATGCTTCTTTTGGCCTGCTTCTTAAGATTAAACAAAGATGCCTGTCTTTCTAGACTTTCCTGTATATGTCCCTCGATGCCAGTTTTTCAGCTCCAATGCTAGAGAACTGGCATGCTGTTCCCTCTCCTGTTACCTTTTTGACTTAATTTCAGAAATCCAGTTATATATTCCCACAGTTTTTCTTCAGCATAGTTAAAAGCATGGCTTCTCACCAATTCTGACCATCTCTCTGAATCATGCTTAATTTTCTCTGTATCTGTCCTTACACTGTAAAGTTTGGGTTGGGAATGTATTTCCACTATAGTCCCTTATTTTTAGGAGTGTATATAAGTACTCAGGTGAGTTATGCTCTGAGATACAATTACCCATGCTTGCTTCTAACTGAAAGCATCTACTGAAACCTGTGGGTGGAGAATTCAGTATCTCTGTGTGCCAGAGTGTCTGGGTAGATAAAGTTGCTTTACAGTAATTGCTATGCCTTAGCAGCAGTATTTCCTGTGTGCTAAGAACTTAAGGGGGAGTTGTATTCAGGTCGAAGCTTGGGTATATCAAGAAACACCCCAGCTGGAGTAGTCAGACCAAGTGGGAAGAATCTTAGCCTTTCTAAAGTTCTCTGGTAGGAGACCAAAGGGGATGTATACATTTCCTGAGACATATTCAGACACTATAGGGGTTTCTATGGCAACAGAAATGAAAATGAAAAATACAGTCATTTTGTCTTTCTAAGATCCCTCAGCTTCACATGAGACCAAGACCAGGAGACCAAATACATAGAAAGTCACAGAGCAGAGAGGGGCACGTGTTCCTTTTAGCCCAGCAGATGGCTAGCAACTGGAACCCTTTACAAGATCTTCACTGGAGTAGGAACGAAGAGAAGTGTTGCATTTCTTTTTCAAGAGTAATTCTTTTGGAGAGATTGGAAAGTCAATCCTGTTCATTTGTTCAGATTTGTTTGGAATAGAGAATTTATCTCATTTGCAGCTCCCCCACAGAATCAAAGTCTACAGAATTGCTCTTTCAGAAGTGTCATTCTCTGGCTAGCTATTTCCAAAGTATAAGTCAAACCCTCACAAACAAGGTGACTGGAAATTTGATCTCTAGTGGTGAGGAAGGCATTCTTTGGAAACTTTGTTTTGAAGTACATATTTTATTGGAGGTATAATTTGCATGTGCCCATTTCCCAGAGCTTAGATGGAAAATATCCATTACCCTCTTGGTTTTCCTAGCTGTGATTTTTCACATCTGCGGAACGCAGAGGACAAGGAGCACAGACATGTCATTTGAATGCCTGGGAAAGAGGGAGGAATGGAGATAGTTGTATCTGGTGGACTCCAAGATAAGGAAAGAATTTTGATGGGAGATTGGAATGTCAGACAGATTTATGTCTCCTTAGACTTGGGTCTGTCAACTCTGCCAGGAGGAGGGAGATGTTTGTCCCACATAGGGACATTCACATGGCAAAGATGGATATTAACGTGCTAAGTCTTATAAACTTCCTTTGTTTCTACAACTTTGGCAGGTGGTCCCAAAATACACCTCTTTACACACCAAAGGCCACATTGACCTTTCGTCAAACACAGAAGCAGGCCCCTGGCCACTCCCTTTCTCATCCCCACAAAGGGCTTGTTGAAGCAAAGATCACGTTATTGGATAGTAGGTAGCACGCTTCCACTTATGGAGCATCCCCAGGATTAGAGTTGACCTTTTCCCTTTATAGCCACACTAGATCAAGCATCAATGTAGGTAAAATGGTTTTGTTTCTAGCTTTTTTTTTTCTTTTTATGCTCTTTAGCCTTCCTGTTGTGCCATTAAGGACAAGTCTTTTTCCTGCTTACCTAAAAAAGTTTTGGCAAAAGTGATATTTTGGGCTTGTAGTTGTAGTTTTATGGTAGCCCTGGAGAAATTGCCTTACTCTTTCCATAACATCATTGCCAGCTTGCTCATTTTTATTATAGCCCTGCTCTTTCTTCTGCTCCGGTTTGATTTACCAACTTGGAATGCTAACTCTCGTGGGCCCTATCCAGCTCCTGTGGTTGCCTGTGCTGGGGCAGCTTGGCTCTCAGAGGGGAAGTGGACACAGGAGAGGATGAACATGAGACTACAGGCTTATCTTGCTTAGAATGACCTCCCTCTCTGCACCTGGAGCCCCTTCCCGAGGAACCTCAGTCATCCTGTGACTTGGCATAGTTGAACCAAGTTGAACCTTGTTAGTTGGGACTCACAAGGTCATGATTTGTACTAATAAAATACCCTACATAACTTATAGAGAGAAAAGATTTATTTTGGCTCAGTGTTTTGGAGGTTCCAGTCCATGATCAGTAGGCCACATCATGGTGGGAGCATGCAACAGAGCAAAGCTGCTCATCTCATGGCCAGGAAGCAAAACCAAAGAAGTGATCATGTCTTCAGTGACCTAAAGTCCTCCCTAGGCCCCACCTCTTAAGGTTCCAGCAACTTCCAATAGTGCTCCCCTGGGGACCAAGACTTTAACACATGGGCCTTTGGGGAGATTTAAGATACAAACGATAGCAGTCTGAGGATTATGAACTTTGAGGCTATTGTTTTCCTCTCTACCCCAACCCCACACACCCTCCAGCCACATATGCTCACTACAGAAGGAGTTATTATTTGGAGCAAAAGAGCTCCAAATAGAAGATGCTTCATTTGGTAGGTCTGGGAGGAGAAGAGACACCAGATTGCATCTTGTTATGAGAAAAGGTTTGAGCATACCAGGGTCTTCCTGGTTCTGGCTCAGTCATATTGCTTTGAATGACACTGGCACATCTCCCTGGACCATTTCCCTCCTGCCAATCAGTAATTTCCCCAGAGGGAAACTGGAGCTCTTTTATTCTGAATTTCTGGGTCCCTAAATTGCCCCAGTGTTTCTCTATTTTATTATTTTAAATTTTTAACTAAAAATGTTTCAAACATAACAAAAACTCAATTAGAAAAAGATAAGAATGTATATATTCACTGTCCATATTGAATAGATATTAACACTTTGCTGCATTTACTTCAGATTCCTCCATAAGGAAAGAAACAAGAAAGGAAGAAAAGAAAGCAAATAAAATAAAACAATACAAATATAGTTAAATTTCTACTTAGATTTCCCTGGTCTCTTCTTCTTTTCCTCCACAGAATTCACTTGAAGTTTATATAACTCATTCCTATACATATTTTGATTATTTTTATTGCACATGTCTGTTCTTATAAACAACATAGACTATTGATTTTTAGTATTATACTTTTAAGCAAGCAGTGTCATAAAGTATGCATCCTTTTGAAATTTTGTTGTTATTCAACATTATATTTATTATTGCACTAAAAATTATTTTTTATTATTAAAAACCTCTCCATGTTGATCTGTCTAGTTTTAATTAATCAATTTTAACTATATGAACCAACTAAAGTTTACTAAATGTCATCATTGCTCTAAGTACTACTTTATTACACAAAGCTGATTCTGTTCTTCCCCTGCTCTTTGCAACCTGTCCCCAACCTGTTCCAGTCTTCATGAATTGCACCTTCTTGGGACCTTGGTCCTGCTTTTCAAAAGAAACATTAGTTTATCTGATAAGTTAGTAATTGTCTGCACTTTGACCCCAGCGAGTACAAAGTGCCTCAAGAGTCCTCTCTTCCAGTTAAGATAGTTAGTTTGAGATAGATTTTTGCTTGTTCACCATTATCTTTCTAGCATCCAGAAGAGTGCTTGATTCTTAATAGGTGTGCAGTAAACACTTTTTGGGTGAGTGCCAGTCTGTGTAATAGATGGCTATGGAATAAGTGTTTACTACTGTGATGCCAAATGCATGTAAGAGTATTAAGTGTTTTCTAACATACACTACCCTCCAGAAATTATTGGTTCCTTACTAGTTTATTCTTCAAGAATTGCTGCAGTGGATTAAAGAGATGATCTTCCTCAGTTCTTTCAGATTATAGACTCCTGCATGGCTCAGCCAGAACCACTGGATGTTTGTAAAGAGCCACCAAAAGCTCTTGACATAGGGAATTGGTGATCTGAAAGGCCTGGCAGATGTGATGTTCTATTGCCATCTGTCTCTTAGAAGTAGCTTTGATTTGGCTTTGACTAGGCACCAGCGAGGTCATGAATGCCAGATTGGGTGAGAACATGCCAAATGTGTCGCTCCAGTCAATAGGAGACAGTTTTCCTCTTTGACTGCCGTTCTCTGCAGCCCAGGGCCAGTTTGCTCTGCCTAGAAATAGGTGTAGCTTCTTGTAACCAATCACTGGAAGGGGCAGGGTGAAATGGAAAGTGGTTCTGTGCCATTAGCAAAGGTTTCCTGTGGGCTCAAGTTGGCCTCATTTATTCAGTAATTATTCACTGAATAAGCAATTGACAAGATATTACCATCACCCTCAAGTTGCTTCTTATCCAGTGGAGGAGACAAAATGTGGTGTTTTCAAGGCACTAGATAAATGTTAAGGAAGGGAGAGGAAGCTCAGGGTGGTACAGGAGCCCTTAGGAGGGACATCAGCCCATTGTCGGCAAAGGTGTGGTGGTCAGCAAAGGCTTCCTGGGGGAAATGACGTATGTGTCAAATGGAACTAATGCCCATTTTGCAAAGTTAAGGGAATGTCTTCAAATGTCCTGTTCCTTGTTTAGTAATAGCAGTTATGACAATGTGGGTTGTTATAGTTAGATATACAATGTCCCCTAAAGAGCTCATTTATTAATATTCAGGGTTGATGTGGTTAAGTCATGAGAGATGCAATCTCAGCAGGGTGGTGGCCTGGGCTGGTATAGTGTGGCTGGAGAAGGTGAGTCCCTGGGGCTGCAGCCTTGGGTATGATATATGGTTCTTCCTCCCCTCACTCTCTTGCTTGCTTCTGGCCCCCATGATATGAGGAGCGAAGTCTCTTTCTTTCTCTCTCTGCTTCTAGCCGCCATGCCAAGATTGGCTTCACATGGAGTGAACCCAGAACTTCCAAGGAAACTGTGAGCAAATAAACTTTTCTTCCTCTGAGTTTCATGGTCATCTTTGGATTATAGCAGGGAGAATGCTAAGACGGTGGTGATGATGTCAAAGAAGGGGAAAAATGGCTACACAACTATGTAGCCCTAGTTTCAAATCCTGATTCTTCCTCTTCTTAGCTCTGCAATCTTGAACAAGTCACTCAGCCTCTCTGTGCCTAATCTATTAAATGGAAATGGTGACTGGAACCTCCAGGGTGACTGTGACAATTGCAGAAAATGTTCATAAGGAACCTAACACAGTGCCTGGCACGTGGGAAGCATTTGGTGAGAAGTTGGGGGAGAGGGTTGAAATGAACGTTCAGCAAAAGGCAGCAGGAACATGAAGGGACAGTAGTAGTAGGGATCATTAGTGGATATAGAAGGAAGAGCTCTTGATGTGCAGTCCAGGGGCCTAGGTCCCCACCTGGCTCTGTCACTGAAGAGCTGGGTGCCCCTGGGCATGACATCCCTGGCATTCTATGGTGAATTCTGTAAGTGCAAAGAGAGCCATCCATAAATTAGAAAATTTTTAAGTGAGAAGAATCCACAAAAGGGACCTGGGATTAAAGATAGTGGAGAGCTCACAGCGTGATGCTATAACACAGGAAAGCTTTGTGGAAGAGAATGGCCTTGGGCTGGGTGCTGAAGGTCAGGTAGGATTTAGACAGGAAGAGCTAAACAAAGAGGACATACCAGGCAGGGCATGATTGAGCAAAAGGGGCCACATCACACATCCAGAGTGTCGGCACCTTCCTTCATCATCTCCTCACCTCTGGGGCAGCCGTGCTCATGGAGGAGAATGGAAAATGTAAAGGTCTTGACTTTGGCTCAGAAGTTTATTTCTCTGATAGCTCTGGTTCAGGGAAGACTGTCAAGTCATTGAAGGCAGTGTGCTCCACTGGCCGTCTTCCTATGAGAAGCTCATGTTCCTTTGCCTGTGCATTCCAGCCAGCTTGGTTAAACCAGCCCCCACTCCCACCTACCTTGCAGGCTGCATAATGTACCCTCTTGACAGACTTTTGTGACTGTTCTTCCCATCCTCAAAGGCATACATAGAGTCACTGCATGTCAAAGCTTAAAAAGAGCTTGGAGTTCATTATGGCAGGCTCCTCATTTTATTATAAAGGGACATGACCAAAGCTAGGGACAGAGGCAGATCACTATTGTGTTCTCTTTCTTCCACTCTGCAGTCTGAATTTCTATCATGCATTTTGTTTAATTAATTTGAGGTAGGGCATCAATACCCACGTATTAATCAGAACTCTACAATTTTAAGTGGCAGAAACTTAGCGAAATAAACTTAATAAGAAGGGGATGTCTTGGTGTGTGTAATTGAAGAGTTCTGATAGGCTGAGTTGAGGGCTCCAGGAGGTGAAGGTGTTTGCCTCTCTCACAAGGTTCTACTTTTCTTGTTGTGAGCCCATTCCCAGGCAAGCAGGCTACCTACAAATAGTGTCCAATGGGCCTCAGTATCACCAAACTTACATCTTACCATCTTAATGTCCTAAGAGAAATAGGAAAGTATTTTTTGGCAAAAGTATAGATAGGGCTCTCATTAATTAGCCTTGAGTCATGTGCCACTTTCCTTGTAGTGAGGGGGTTGTGGAGCTGTTTGTCTAGAACTAGGTCAAGTGTCGACTACTGGAACCAGGTATCATGGTCTCTCCCAAACTATGGACTGAGATTAGGAAAGAGGTAGATCCCAAGAAGTAACCAGATTTCTGTTTTCAAAAGAAAGAAATGGATGTTGGGTGCTATGTTATATATCACCCCTGCCTAACCCACCACAGTCTGTAACAGTTTAAAGTATTGCAGCCCTGGTAGCATTTTCCTCTTGGGAAGGACTGTCAATGTTTTAGTGTATGTAACAGGAGGATTTCCTGTGCTCTGGGAAAGCCATTGAGGGGGTCAGAGAAGGTAGAGATTTGGGATTTCAGATTTTCCAGGTTCCTCCAAATCACAGGACAAAGTAACTGTCTACTCTGTCTACTTATATATCTTATCCTGATGGCAGCCAGGAAAATTGGCCCGACAAAAGATCTCCACTGGTCAACCATATGTGGACAGTTGAAAACTGATGCTACTTAATTAAGTTCTCCCAATTGAGAATCCTATTTGGCCTACCTGTTTTCCTACTATGTGTTGCTTACCTCCCCATGAGCATAGCCAATGTCTTATAAGCACAAGGCAAATAGTGAACATCCAATAGGGGATTTTAACTTTGTATGTATTCTTTATCTCCTTTTCATGATCGTCTTGTATAGTGCCCATGTGCTTGGAGAAAACTGTAGGCTAATTCCTGCTTTCTCTCACCTGGATGCAGTGTGGCAATGGGATACGGTGGGCACATATTAGTGGAGAAGCGCATTAAGGAGCAGTTAAAGGTAGTGTAGTTCAATGTTTTGGGACTACTGCAGTATTTCTGTACTGAAATGAATGGAATTTTTGCCTAAGGTTTTTTAGAAATCATTTTCCAGTCTGTTTTAATTTCTATTGTTCCCTTACATGATTTCTGATTCGTTTGCTTAATGGTTTCATTTGCGTTTAAAAAAAAAGAAGACCAAACCTTTGTTATTTATTTTCCATGATGCTTTTCAAATACCATGGAATTCTATAAAGCCATCAGAGACACAGAGGGGGCCAACATTAAACATTCATTTTAGTTACTTTGGCAAAGAATTCTTGAGATAATATGGCACAGAGGAACCAGTGTGGGTCTCTGAGAGCTGTACCTAGAGCTAATTAAGCTCACGAAATCTCCTGCCTGACAATTAGTAGAAATATACAGAAATATCTAAATACTTGAAAGGTATTGGGGAAGTCTTTGGAAAATATTTCAAAATATTTAGAAACATCAGAAGTTTGAAAAACGGTGTTCGCACATATAAGCATGGAGGTGGGGGTGGGACTATGATCTGCTTTTCTTTTTTTTTCTTCTTCTATTATATCACTGGCCCTTAGCATAGTGATTGGTGGAGAGAAGGCTCTTAGTAAGTATGTGGGGGAATCCATGACTTCATCATTACATTCATTCTTGATATCCACAGCTTTGAAGATCATTGGAGTGAGTAAAACAAGGTAATCTATTTTACATTGTCATACCTATGAATCTAGCAGCATACAATTTCCTTCCTCCCTCCCTCCCTCCCTTTCTTCCTTCCTCCCTCCTCTCTCCTTGAGTCCTTCCTTCCTTCCTTCCTTCCTTCCTTCCTTCCTTCCTTCCTTTTCTTTTCAGTATTTAATGAGTCCTTACTCTGTGTCAATGTCCCTCATGATACAAAGGTGAATAAGGAGTATCCTCTTCCCTCAAAGAGCTTACAGTTTAATGAGAACATACATGCAAATAAATGGGCAATTTCAATATAATATAATAGGTACCGTGATGGAGGAACTATACAGTGCTTATGGGCCATTTGAGAGGAGAGCACTTAATTCACTCTAAGATAATCAGGAAAGGTTGCTCAGAGGAGTTGCCATCTAATCTGAGTTTTGAAGGTTAAATCAAGTTAGCTAGACCTAGTTTTCTGTGGCTGGGTGGGTCAGAAGGGAGGAGCCTGGGCAAGGCAAGTGTTGCTCACCACCCCTGGCTTCAGGTGTTCAGACAGAGTCCAGTCCAGTAGTCATAGAATGGCAGCCAAAGGATTCAGCCATGTGTTCATAGTCCAGAGACAGACACCTCCAGGCCCTGGGTAGTAAGAGAGGAGATAGAAGTTCTGGGCATCTGTCCTTAGGGAAGACACTTGTATAAGCATGGTCAGGTGCAGTCTAATGCCCAGAAACTGTGGCATAGCTCAGCTTGTAGAGGGCCTGGGGACTTAGGCATGTGTATACAGCATGGTTCAGGAAGCAGGCTGACAGCTGTGCGGTTGCTCATACCTGTGGTCATGAGGACCACCTTTGCTACACCTTCTAGGAAGCCTTTGATGAGCTTCTCTAGGAGGTGTTTCTCTCTTCCCTCTTGTTACTCACTCCACAGAAGCTAACTTTGCTTCTTAAGAGTCCTTCAGGTCTAACTGGGTTACAGTGTCTGCATTCCTATTGGCCCCTGTGATGCTGTGCTAGTCAGGTGCTGTGCTGGGCATAGGGGCTGGAGAGATGAAAGGACCTGATGTGTTTTTTGTTTTGTTTTGTTGTTTTTTTGCTTATTTTGGTGCTGGGGGTTGACCCCAGAGGACTTCTACCTCGAGCTACACCTCCAGCTCTATTTTATTTTATATTTGGAAACAGAGTCTCATTAGTTACTGAGGCTGACTTTGAACCTGTGATCCTCTTGTCTCAGCCTCCCAAATACTGGGATTACAGATATGCATCACCATGCCTGGCTTGCTGTGTTCTTTTAATTAAGCTATTAGTTTCTGTATTTTAAAAATTATTTTAGTACTCTTAAAATTTTACTTTGTTCAAATAATGCATAACTACTTTTCTCCTAGGAATGTTATACAATACAGAAATACATAGGCCAAAACATTAGTGTTTTCCTTCTTCCCCAAATTCTAATATCTTCACCAGCACATATCACTTTTCTTGTGCATCTTTCTAGTCCATTTTCTATGCTTGCCTATCTATATATAATTGTATTATTTGGGGTCCCAGTAGGAAATAGATGGTACATTCATATTAGGATCAGTTGTGCTGAGTTTAATTCAAGAAATATTTACCAGGTATGGGGATGTTTAGGGAAAACACAGGGAATCACATTTACTATGCCTAGACCTGAAGGGGCATGGAGAGGGCTGTGGTCATGACTGGAACACAGGATGCCCCAGAAAGGGCTTTACAGTGTGCTGGAACCTCTGGTGGAGGGATGCAAGTGCTTTCAGAGACCACAGGGATGTTGCTGGGAATAGCACATCTCTTTCCCTCTCCTGCCCAAGTTCCTCATTGACTGAACTTGGAAGGAATCCAGGTAGCAAGAAAATCTACTGATGCAGATTGTACAAGCCAGCCTCCTGGGTCTGAGAACAGAGTGGAGAAGGAAGGCTGGAGAGCTAGATGGTCTTCAGTGCAAATCTACACTTATCATATGGTCTTATGAGTTTACTTTCTCTGTTTTCTTGTTACATAAATGTGATTGTGCCATGTTATTGTTCTATGAGGTTTGTTGTTGTTGTTAACCTAAACAGTTTATCTTCAAATCTTTTCATATCAGTACATATGGGCCTAATTTATCTATTTTACTCATTGGCTGTGTAGTATTTCATTGTATGATATATCAGAAGTTTAAAAAATTTTTGTACATGTAATAATTGCAATATATAACAGAATATGTGTCACTCATATAAGTTATGAAGCCTAACAATACAATGATCACCTGTAAACTCAGCTCTCGGCCTAAGATCACTCATTTTATTGACCCAGCCTTGGGCTCCTCTCCAATAGCCTTTCTGTGTCCTCTCACCCTGTAAATACAAGTCTGATATATGTGAGTGTATGTGTGTGTGTGTGTGTGTGTGTGTGTGTGTGTGTGTGAATACCCTTTGTTTTTAAAACTACTTTTTCCATACTTGCATTAATAATTTATAAGCAATACATTATATAGCTTTATTTTCAGAAGCAATCTAAACTTGTTATTCTAATTTTCCATTTATTTATTTATTTATTTATTTATTTATTTAAACATACCTTTATTGGTGCATTGTAGTCTCACATCATAATAAAGTTCAGATGATAAGGACGTACATGCACACAGCACTTGGTAAACTTCCCCCCAGCTCCCTTCCCACTCCCCATACATGATATTGAGATTAGCATTGATAATTTCATATATATACATAATGTCAATGTGTTTTCTTCATTAATTCTCCCTCCCTTTCCACCACTACCCTCCCCTAGACTCCCATCTTCATTCCACTGTGGTTTCTCCTCCTTATCTAAAGTCCTTCTTATATTCCGGTTACTCCCTAGCTTCCACATGAGAGAGAACATATAATCCTTCACTTTCTATGACTGGCTAACCTCACTTAACATAATGTTCTCCAAGTCCATCCATTTTCCTGAAAATGACATAATTTTGTTCATTTTTATTGCTGAGTAGAATTCCATTGTGTGCATATCCCATAATTTTGTAATCCATTCATCCATTGATGGCCATCTAGGTTGGTTCTATGATTTGGCTATTGTGATTTGTGATGCTTTAAACATGGATATGTATGTATCTTTATAGTATTCTGATTTCAGTTCCTTTGGAAAGATACCCAGGAGTGGTATAGCTGGATCATATGGTCTTCTGCAGTTGGCTTTCTTTCACACAAGGCATTCATTTTACTGTGTATGACTGTACTTCATTCATATTTGCAGCCTATAATGCTGCATTGCATGAATATTCACAGTTTTACCTTCCCATTCAACCATTGATGGACTTTTGGGTTGTTTCCAGTTTTTGCTGTGTCAAGCAGTGCTGTTTATGAACATTTTGGTCCATGACTTCTAGCACATACATACAACATTTGCTCCAGGCCATATACCTAGGAGTGGAATTTCTGGGTCATGGGGTTTACACATATTTGTCTTTGTTAGGTAATGCCAAATTGCTTTCAATGGGATTGTGCCAGTTTACATTCCCACCAGAAGTACGTAAGAGTTCTGGTTGTTCCTATCCTCAGCAATGCTTGATATTTTCAGACATCTTAATTTTTTATCACTAGTATTCTTTTCAGGGATGTCAAGTAAAAGCTTAATGAGAGTCTGACTCTGTTATCTTAATAAATATTTTTAACGTGGCTATCCTAAAAAATGAGTTCTACTTTTCTCTATAAAATCATTTTCCCTTTCCTGCCCTATTTTCTTTGACTCATTATTCCCTGAAGTTTTTATCATCTACAAACTGTGACACATTCTAAATGAACTTTAAGGCAGTTAATACATTGAAAGCAAATTGCCAAATGAGTCTTGCAGTTCTTTCCAACTCTAAGATAAATGTAATTCTGACAGGACTCCATATGCAAATTATGGTTCATAAAACTCAAGGATAAGATTGATCCCATATGGAGAAGTTAGCTCACAAAGAGAAAAGAGCAAACCGACGGTTCTCCATGGCTCCTTTTTACCAAACTCTGGACCACCTTGACTTTTATGGCAAACTGGATCATGTGCTACTTGAAAGGAATTGTGTCCCCCTCCATCCTCCTCTTCCTCCCTTTCATTCTTCTCTACCTCCATTCTATCTTTCTTTCCTTCTTTGATATATTCATTTGCTGACTAGCTAAAGATATATTAGAGAAAATAATTGAATTTTAACTGAGTATCCTGTAAGTGGGATGATGAAAAATGGACCGATGGCTTCTGGAGTGAGAGGAGAAACGTTAACCTTGGTGTTTTCTGAGTCCACCTCAGTGCTGGGATGGGATAGGCTCTACTGAGTATTTGCTAAATAAATGAATGAATCAGTACTATTAAAAGTATTCAGTTCTTTATTCATTGTAGTTTAGAAAGAGCTGCATAGAGTTAATTTCCAGGCAACTGGTCCATCTTTTATTACTGAAGTTAATCTCTTTGGTAATTCAATACAAAGAGTACCTTACATGATCTCTTGATTGATTCTTTCAGGAGATATAAAACATTCTAATAATTTATTTTACTTTTTTAATAGCTTATTCATTCTTTTAAGCACTTCATCTCCTTTTCCTAAATCTTGAGAACTGGCATCAACTCCTTCAAATGAGCCAGCATGCTTTTTCCCCTTCCATACAAGCAACAGCTTGTAATCACTCAGTGTTTCTCTGATCTAGGAAAGCTGAGAAATTCACATTAATGCAAACACAGGGACTTACAAAATTTCTCTCAGCCTCTCCCATGGAAGCATGTCTGGCACTTGGTAATTAGCTGGATGGAATGTGGGTAATAGATGGAGTGCCATGGTGCTGCTGCTGCTGCTGCTGCTGCTACTACTACTGCAGATAGGGTTATGCAACTTTAAGATCAGGAAGCAGATTCAGTGGGGTAAGGGAGAACTGCTTTTAACAAGCTTCTGGGATTGGCTGAACTTGCTCTGGCCTTGCACTCTACTATTATAACCTTGATGTTTTTCTCATTTGTAAACTTTATTTGCATGCCAGAGCTCAGCTGAATTTGCCTGGGTCCCTGGTTTCTTTAATCTTTCGTCTTGGCTGGCTTGCATGTAAATCAACTTCAGACTTTCAGCTGCCCATTTATTGCCCCAGTTCACACTCTGTAAAGAGTTCTTTCTTTGTAGGCTCCGGTCCAAAGCATGGAAGTGTAGCTCAACACTGCACAATATGGTTGCTATTAGTAATAATGAGTTGTTACTGAGCTTCAGTAAGAAGATGGAGTAGATGGAGTGATTGAGATAGTTCAGGACTAGGGATGTCCCAGATAACTCTGTGAGACCCTGGAGAGCTTGCCAAGGTACTCCAGGTCCCTAATCCACTCCCGCCAGAGGTGATGTTCCCTTTCCCTACTGGAGATATCATGAGCATAATTGAGAACCATGATTCTAAAACTATTGAAGAGAAAGTTTATAATGTGTCCTGCACAGTAATGGGGTAAGCACCATGTTCATACCTGTACATCCACTATGCATCATTAGGTCCTCTTCCCACACCTATGAATCAAATGTGGTAATTTTTCTTTTTTAAATATAGAAATATAAGAAAACTGAACTGATGGAGAGAATGAGGCAGCTACCATTGAAAGAGGAAGTTATTTAGCTATTCGATTTACTACTGAAATACTCAATTTCTTTAATGGCAATATATGTGTTAGAATGTTTATTGTTGACCTTTCCCTTTTCTCAAGAGAAGATCAACTTATTTTGCAAAGCCTAAATAACTGAGATGGCTATACACTGATTTATAGAGAAACAGTCTAGCTAATCTTGCTAGTAGAACCGAAGGAGCACTGTGCTTCCCAAAACTGCTTAATTTGATTTCACAAGTAAGCCACAAAAAGGAATTATTGAATGTATTTTGCCATATTCCATTCTTTTCTTTCATCCTCATAAGGCAGGAGCTGAATTGGCTTTTTAAAAACCTTACTGTGTTGACCTAAAGCCCCACGGTTGTTTTTGACAATCTTGCCAAATGTCATGTTGAGGAAGGAATCTCACAGAGGCAGTGTTCTTGGAGCTAAGTTCTCAGGGTCACCAGCTCTGCCCAGTTGCCTCCTTTAGTTCCTGTGTGATTTGTAGAATTGGGTTCTCTGTTTGAAGCTGGGTTTGGGTACAGGGACCAAACAAATGAAGGAAAGGCCCTTTGGGGTGTAAAAGAGCTGAACCAGAGTTAGAGTGGCCTACAGCTCTGCGAGGTGTTGCAAAAGATCCATCACTAACAGCACAGGCTTGTGACTCAGTCCCTTTACCTGAGTTGAATGCTAGAAGCGGTTCTAGCAATTAAGCATCATAGAGATCGCCTGGTGATCACTTGAACCCTCAGGGTCTTGCTAAGTTGCTGAAGCTGCCCTCAAACCCAAGATCCTCCTCCTGTCTCAGCCTCTCAGGTAGTGGGATTACAGTCATGTGCTACCATGCCCAGCTCGGAATTTCGTTCATGTACTTTTATCTAACCTGCTTGAACTCTGTCTGAGGGCATATTAGGTACATTGTTTACTGGGAACCTGGCTTTCTAGAATGTTCCCACTAGTCCAGTGGTTTGGATGGTAGAAAGCTGGAGTCAGCAACTAGCCCTCCAAATCTACACAGGTCCTCTTCCTTTGGAAAGCCCTCTACCATGCCAGTGTTAAATAAGAGAGATTTCCAGGCTGGAATTTTATTAGGAGAGATGAGTGACCTGAAAGTAAATTATAAAAAATTTGAAAGTTTTCTATATATATCAAAATGAGATTTAATTGCATAAAATCTATAGATGCCACTGAAATAAAAAATACAAATCATTTATAATTGACTACCGTCTGTCAGACCTTATTCTTTGTAAATATATATATATATATATATATTTATATACACATATATATTATACTCAGATAATCCTCATAATTACCAATACTTTCAGAATTATTATTATCTTCCTTTTATAGATAAGAAACCAAGGCACAGGGAAATTAAGTAACTTGTGTAGTATTGCACAGTAAGAAAATAGCAGCCAGGCTCTCTTGATTTATTCAAGTTAAAATGGAATCCTTGGGGAAACTAGGAATTGAAAGAAGCTTCCATTTTGAAAAGAGAAAGGAAATAAATATAGGAGGAAGATCAAAGGAATTCAACACAACCACTTGTGAGAAGTACAGCTTTTTAAAAAATTTCCAGAAACATACCCAGACGTGGTAGCTTTAGCCTCTGATACATATTGGGGTTAATTCCAGGACTTTTATTGTCACTCAGGACTCGACAATATAATAGTTATTTGTATCACTAAGCCTTTTAGGCTTAAAGGTTTTGTACATTAGTAGCTGTTAAAGATCTTATTGAGGAAATTACTGTCATGATTATGGAAGTCCTAATTTAACCCACATTGATCATAATATGCTTTTGGCCTGACCAAACTTTTTTTCTGACTCAAGTAGCTTTATAAAGCATATTTATAGTCTGGCTTCTAGCCCTTCTGTTAGTCCTAGTAGATTCCCTTTTGAGGATTTTTGCTTGTTTGTTTTTAGTGTTCTGTAAAGAAAAAAGATAGAAGGACAACAGAGTCCTGTCTTAATAGAAATGTCTCCTGGCCCACCAGCAAGTGGTCCCATTATGGTTCATGGCCACTCTTGCATCCTGTGACCTTAGTTTGTAGAGAAGCAGGTCTCCCGGCCTCCTGTGAAGTCCTCTCCAGACAGTCCTCTGAGTTCTAAGGGGTACCTATCCTGGGCTCAGTCCCGAGTTGTTCTTGACCACCTGCTTCTGTCACCTTACTGATGTGTTCTGATGTAATAATAGTTCGAATACATAATCTGTGATAGGAAGGAACAGAGTTCTATGCTTTACCATTTTTTACTGAGCAGTAATTTCATTAAAAAGACAAAAAAAGGACCAGTACAAAATTCCCTCTTCTGGAGGTGTGGAGTTTTTCATATGTCAACCAGCTGTAACCTTTTGAGACTTTAATGAAATCAGCAAATATAATCCACTATATGAGAGTGGATATGAATCAAGTCTATTATTGTTGAACAAATGGCATTAATTTCCAGCACATATGTGGACCTGCGTTTTAAAGTATTTGTTTGAAAAATGTCAAGCTGCTCATTGTTTTAGAATATTTGAGCAGCCTGCCAGTGTACTCTTTTTAAACAGTTGTGCTTCCAAAAGGTTACAGCGTTCATATATTTACTCTTTTCAACTTTAAAAATTCTTCAAGTGGCATGGATAGTGGGGAAATACCTCAAATTCCTCTTTTCATGGGTTGCATTTCCCAGAGGATATAAAACATTCCCCTCCACTTTTAGCAGCTGCCTTGGACTACGGGACTCACTGTACACCCCGGTGCTGGGTGGAGAAGTTCTCTTCAGTGTCCCCAGAGAATTAGATTGCTTCAAGCTGATAGAGAACTCACATCTCCTATGTCCAGTATCAGTGTCCCAGGAAGAAGAAGGCTGATGAAGGGACACTAACACTTGACTGTTAGGCACTGGGGTCTAGGTGATGAGCAAGACAGCCCTGGGCACTGCCCTTCTGGAGGTGACCATCACAGTCCAGCAAGAGTCACTGTGGACAGAAGTACAGTGGGCTCCAAAGTGGGTATAGGCAAGTACATGAGAACATTGGGGGAAAATAGAAAACTTGTTTATCTCATTTTAGATTTCTATTCTTGTGCATGGTGCATAATGCACATAGTATATTGGTATCATGATACATCTTTTGTAATAAACTTAATTATTTTATGCACACATACACAGATGAGCTTCAGGACTATCTGCTCTCCTTCGATCTTAGTTGATATCTTTAAGAAAGAGTGACAAGTATATTACAAAAATCTAATCTATCTACTAAGGAAATTGGTTTAATCAAAACACTCCATTCCACTAGGAATTTGATTGAGCATGTTTTTTCCTCAAGATGAAAGCGTACCCAGCAGCCTGGGGTTTTTTTTTGTTGTTTTTGTTTTTGCACTTATATCCAATTTAGCACCTCTTTCAAGTTAGATTTGAAATCAGAGGTACTTACATTTGTCTAAGATAATCTGTTGTAATGGTACAATGATTCCCTTTCTTACTAAAACACGACTCTCCTCAGTAACTTGTTTACTTGTCCCCTCTTTAATCATATCTGCCTGGTGTGAATTCTCCCTTAACTGATTTCCACTTGCTCCTAATCCACATTCTTGCTTGAGGAAGGTCCCCACTCTCTTAGCTTGCTTTCAGATTCTCCTGAGTTTTCTCTGCCCAACACTGGAGACACTGAGTTGTAGTCTGCCCAGGTCACTTCCCGGTGACTTGACTGAGCAGCGGTTGCTCATTTCTTACACTGCAGCATCTCTGGGTCATCCTGACCGGTCGGTGCTGCCAAGTATCACAGGCTCCTCTTATCAGGGCTGCTTTCTGTGATGTTGGCCTTCCAATCAACTATGCCAGAGATGTTTCTCCAGTGATGGTCCCTGTTATCCAACTCCCCTTCCATTCAGTCCTATCGTCAGCACTGTCCTCTCCCCAGTTTTCCCTAGTATATGGATTTATTTTTTTTCAAAAGCAATTGTTCCTTTTTGGTTCCCTTCTGCAGGACTTCTATAACCATTAGATACATCTATTACTTTCATTTTCAAAACAAAATTATCCGATAACTGCCTGTGATTAGAAAAATAATTATAGAAAATTATGTTTTAGTTTGCTATATTGAATCTTTCTTGCATTATTTTTCTAGATCTAATTTGTTGCATTTCATGACTAAAACGGAAATTTTTATCAGCGTTTCCAGATGGATCTGCTTGTGTTTAGTCATTTCTTTAATTTCCTAAATTAGCATGCTCATCTATAATTCCCAAATTAAATTAAACCAGTATTTCTGGCACCTCAAGTATTTCCTAAATGGGGCTTCCTGGTTCACTACTCTGCTTAATGCTAACAAGTTGTTGTGGAAAAAATCTTCCACGTTCAAACTCATTTCTGCCCCTGGGCCTCTGTTCCAGCTGCTCCCTTTGGCTGCAGCTCTCTTTCCCAGATCTTCCCAGGACAACTCTTATCATTCAGGTCTGAAATCAAACTTCACAGCTGGGTGAGGTGGTACATGCCTGGAATCCCAGTACTTGGGAGGCTGAGACAGGAGGATCACAGGTTCAAGGCCAGCCTCAACAACTTAGCAAGACCTTCAGCAACTTAGTGAGAACCTGTTTCAAAATAAAACATAAAATAGGGCTGGGGTGTGGCTCAGTGGTAGAACGCCCCTGTGTTCAGTCCCCACTACTACACAAACAACAAAACAAAACAAAAAAACTTTACTATGTTGGCCACTGAATCTTCTGCCACTGTCTGTCACATCATTTGATTTTATAGAATGTACCATGGTCTAGAGTTAGTTTTGTTCACTTGTACATCACCTATTCTCTTAAAATGTAGGTTCAGAAGAGGAAAGGCCTTTCCTCTAAAGTTCACTGCTATATCCCCAGCACATAGTCTCATGACTGGCACATAGTAGCTTGATAAATGTTTACTGAATGCATAGATATAACATTTGAGAAATGCTAGGCAAAATAAGATTAAATATTAAAATCTTATAAGATTAAAAAATAAGATTAAATAGGTTTTAAGCTATCCTGGCTTAAAGAAACCTATTTAATAGGCATAGCATTTTCTACATGTACTTGACTAAAAATACACACACACACACACACACACACACACACACACACAGAGGAGTTGGAGGAGCATAGAAGGAATAGGATATGGGATATAAGGTCATTAGCAATTTACTGCAAGCGTATAAGGACATATGAGTGTCAGGTACGTAATTGTCTTTTTTGACTCATAGTAATTAATAGCCCTTATATTTTTATTTTTTAATTTTTTAATATATTCATTTATTGGTACATTGTAGTTATACATTTTGATAGGTGTCAGGGTATCAGAAGCATGCATGCACACATTGCTCATTTAGCCCTCCCTCAAATCCCACCCTATTCCCTGCCCCTTCCCTCCTTTTCGTGCTCAGCATAGTGATTGACCCTGATAAATTTGTGTATATACATCTTATGCATTAGTGGGTTTCCCTCTTCCCCCCTCCCATTTCCCTCAGTTAGGTCCCCTTCTTGATCATCTAAAGTTTTCTCCTTTGTCTGGAGTCCCTTCTAAGTCCCATTCTCTCTACCTTCCACATATTAGGGAGAACATCTGACTTTTCACTCTTTGTGACTGACTAATCTCACTTAGCATAATGTTTTCCAGTTCTCTCCATTTCTGTGTAAATGATGTAATTTTGTTGTTCTTTATGGCTGCATAAAATTCCATTGTGTACATATTCCATAGTTTTGTAATCCATTCAGCAGTTGACAGGCATCTTGGCTGGTTCCAAATTTTGGCAATTGTGAATTGTGCAGCTATAAACATAGATACACGTGCATTAGTCTGGTAGTTTGGTTTCAGTTCTTTGGGTAGATACCTAGAAGTATTGCTGGGTCATATGGTAGGTTCATTCCCATTCTTCTGAGGATCCTCCACACTGTTTTCCAAAGTGGTTGCACTAATTTGCAATCCCACCAACAGTGTTTCTACTCCTCCACATCCTCACCAGCATTTGTTGTTGTTTGTGTTTTTAATGATTGCCATTCTAATAGGGATTAGGTGAAATCTCAGGGTAGTTTTGATTTGCATCTCTCTGATTGCTAATGGTGTTGAACATTTTTTCATACATCTATTGGCCATTTGTGTTTCTTCTTCTGTGAAGTTTCTATTTAGTTCACTTGCCCATTTTTTGATTGGGTTATTTGTTTTTTTAGTGGTGATTTTTTAAGTTCTCTGTATATTCTAGATATTAGTCCTCTATCAGAGGAGTAGCTGGCAAAGATCTTCTCCCATTCTCTCGGCTCTCTGTTGAGGTTCTTGACTGTTTCCTTTGCTGCACAAAAGCTCTTCAGTTTAATGCAATCCCATGTATTGATCCTCATTTTAATTTCCTGTGTCTTTGGGGTCTTGTTGAGGAAGTCTGTACTTGTGCCTATGTGTTAAAGTGTTGGACCTATGCCTTCTTCATGTAGCTGCAAGGTCTCTGGTCTGATTCCCTATATTTTTAATATTGCACTACAATCAGACTTAAAGGAGATCAAGAGTATATCCAGAAAGTGCAGAACAACCACCCTCAACCCCCCGCTATCATCCTCCATGTGTGTTCCTAGCTTATCACTACCCAGTGCAAATCACCACTATAGAGTAGGTTTGGAGCCATGTCAGGCCAGAGATAGACTTCTCTTTCTTGTCTGATTTTCCATGTTACTTTGGCTTTGTAAGTATTTGTAACTGGGGTAACAGAGGTGTTTTCCCTTGACATACATGGTATGACCCTATGCAGAAAAAATTCCTAAGCCTGCCTTCCTAAGGAGAGGCCTGTAGACAGGGTAGACACTGCTTCAGGGTGTTCATCTGGTGCAGGAAGCAAAAATGGAATATGGGCCTATATTTATTCTTTGTTGTTGTTTGGGTTTTTTAGATTGTCTAATATTTCTCTATTAGTATGATAGTGTACATATTCAAGGAAAACAAATAGTGGTGCTAGGGTATGGTGTTATTAGGCATTATAGATTTGGGTAGTGAAGCAGAAGAAGTAAACACATTGAGTGTGCTCATTTTCTGCTCAATGCAATTCTTTAAACTTTCAACAACAAACTTGGGTTGATCATCCTAAATGTCAGGTACCTAATCTACAAAACCCTTCATGTGTATAATCAGAATCATTGAGGGTTTTAATTTTTCATAGAGAGCCACTAACTTATATTTCACATTTTGGACCAAACAAGAGTTTTTCTTTGTTTTTATGTTTGCTTTTTTCAAAAATGATGAATTCACCTTTGGATAGTATGTTATGTAGAACATTTAACATGAGATCTAGCCTCTTAGCAAAATTTCAAGTGTACAATACATAATTGTTGACTAACAACTCTAGAGCTTATTTGTCTTGCTTGAATAAAACTTTATGACTATTGCTTAGTAACTCTGTTTCCCTCTCCCTCCAGCCCCTGGCAATCACCATTCCACTCTTTGATTCTATGAATTTGACTATTTTACATTCCTCATGTAAGTGGAATCAGGATGTATTTGTGTTTCTGTGTTCCTGTGTTACTTCACTTGATATAATGTCCTCAAAAGGTCCTTTGTATTGTGATATATTGCAGAATTCCTTCTTTTTAAAGACCTAGTCATATTTTATTGTATGTATATACTACATTTCCTTTATCCATTCATCTGTTCGTGGACATTTAGGTTGTTTTCACATCTTGGTTGCTGCGTATGTGCCACAATGAGGATGGGAGTGCTCGTATCTCTTCCAGATTCTTATTTCAGTTCTTTCAGATAAATACCCAGAAGTGGAATTGATGGATAATATGGTAGTTCTATTTTTAATTTTTTGAGGAACCTCCATACTGTGTTTTCCCAGCAGCTGCATCATTTTGAATTTCCACCAATGTGCAGATTCCAGTTTCTGCACATCCTTAACAGTACTTGTCCTTTTTGTTTGTTTGTTTGTTTATAATAGCCATTTTGACAGATGTGAGATATCTCATAGTGGTTTGATTTGCATTTCTCTAGTAATTAGCGGCCTTGAGCATTTTTTTTATATTCTGTTACACATTTGAATGTCTTCTTTGGAAAAATGTCCATTTGAGTCCTTAAGTCAGTTTTTAAATTGGGTATTAATTTTTTCTAATACTAAGTTATTAGAGTTCCTTATATATTTTTCAGATTAAACTCATATCAGATATATGTTTGCAAATATTTTCTCCTATTTTACAGGTTGACTTTTTACTTTGTTGATTATTCTTTTGTTGCGCAGAAACTTTTTAGTTTGATGTAATCCCACTTGGTATGATTCAATCTTAAATTTGTCAAGACTTGTTTTGTGACTTAGAATGTGATCTACCCTGGAAAAATATGTGTGTGGACTTGAAAATAATGTATATTTTGTTGCTTTTGGGCAGAATGTCTGTGCATGTCTGTTAGGTCCCATGGTCTATAGTTTTATGCAAGTCCTTTCTTTTCTTATTGATCTTCTATCTGGATGTTCTGTCCATTATTGAAAGGAGGGTATTAAAGTCTCCTACCATTATTATATTGCTACCTATTTGTTCCCTCAGCTCTGTTACTATGTGCTTTATTTATTTAGGTGCTTTGCTGATGGGTGAATATATATTTATTATTATTATATCTTCCTGGTAAATTGACCCTTTTATCATTACATGCCCTTCTTTATATCTTCTGATCATCTTTGGCTTCAAGTATATTTTGTCTAATATAAGTATAGTCACTCATGTTCTTTTCTGATTGCTATTTGCATGGAATGTCTTTTTCCATCCCTTTAATTTCAGTCTATATGTGTTCTTAAATCTAAAGTGAGTTTCTCTTTTATAACTTTTACCTATTCAGCCACTCTGTCTTTTGATTGGGAAATTTCATCTATCACATCCACTTAATGCAATTATTGATAAGGGGAGGATTTACTATTTCTTTCTTTTTTTTTTTTTTTTTGCGGTACCGGGGATTGAACGCAGGGGCGTTCTACCTCCGCGCTACTTCCCCGGCCCTATTTTTTTATGCTTTATCTTTGAAACCGGGTCTCACGAAGTTGCGGAGGGCCTCGCTAGGTAGAGAGAGAGAGAGAGAGAGAGAGAGAGACAGAGACAGAGAGAGAGACAGAGAGAGAGGAGAGAGATCGATCGATTGATCGATCGATCGATCGTGCGCGCGCGCATGCGCGCTGAGGCTGGCCGCGAACCCGGATCCTCTGGTCTCCGCCTCCCAAAGTACTGGGATTACAAGCGTGCGCCACCACGCCCGGCAGGATTTACTATTTCTATTTAATTATTTTTTTCTGTTAGTCTTGCAATCCTGTTGTCTGTTTTGTTTTTCCTTTTGCTGTTTTCCTTTGTGTTTTATTGACTTTTTATATTAGCATGCTTTGTTTCTCATTGATATTTTAAGCATTATACTTCTTCATGTGTTTTGGAATTTTGGTTTGCTGACTTATCTTGTGTAAGATGTTTTAAATTCAGCTTTTCTTGTATTTTTCTGCCTTTGGTCTAATTTTCTCTAGAAGTTTTACAACAACTTTCACCTGGCCTGCAACACTTCCTATCTAGAACCAGGTTTTAAATCACCCACCCTTGGTAATAGTGATATTGGGACTATCACATTCCATTTCCAGCCAGCAGGTGACATGATTGAGTGTCTGAGTCTGAGTCATGTCTTTAGCCATTTCTTCTCAACAGGCTCAAACTTTTTATAAATCTGTGTCTCTTGCTGTGTTTTCTTGTTTGTTTCTTTTCAGCCTCTTCTCACAGTCTGATCTCCTTTCTTGTCTTCACAGTTAGCCTGGCTTAGGTCCCCTTATTCCAGCGAAGCAACTTTAGCTTCTTTCTTTGTAGGAGAATGCCCCGTGGTCAATGGAGTGGGAACCCTGCAGAAACCTTGGCTTCACACCTACTCACTGAGCGTTATTCTAATCCATTTCTAGTCCACAGAGATGATTATCTGCTCCTTGCAGCCAAACTATAACTGTTTGGAGTTCACTTCTTATATTTCATCTCTAATTGCCACATGTTCAGAGCAGAGGAGTCATAATAGTGTAAATTTGCTGAACTGTGTTGACCAGAAGTCTCCTCATTAACTTTTAAGTATTGTTTTATTTATGGTCCTAATTTCTTGCTCATAGCTTTGTGTAGGTTTGACCTTTGAAAAACACAATAAAGGTTAATCTTTTTAAAATGTACTCATTGTTTATATCCATCATTGAGAGGAAGTGAGTTGTATTACACAGTAGGTGAAAGTAAACTTCTTTAATGCCTTCATGCCACTAAAATTGGTAAAGGTCAAAGTAATCAGTGGCAAATGTGTTTTAATTGTGTATTGATTGCAAAAAAGTAATATTGTTTTCTTTAAGGGACTGAATTAAAGCTTTATCCTGAGTCATATTTTATTACTAAACAGAAACAAATCAACTCAACTTAACTCTACTACATTGCAGGCCTTGTGAGAAATGCATGTGAAGGAAATGGAAAGGTCTCTGCTATAGGAAGTCTAGTATTTCTCAGCAGAAGGCTGGGGTGGGAGGCGAATTCCTCCCCTCTCCCCTGTGGAAGTCCTTCTGATTAGGAGATGGCTGGCTTTTTATTTTTAAACTGTGTGCACTATATTTCAGCCCCAGCTCCCCACCACTAGAGGAATTTATTTCTTGCCCCAACTGCTTGAGAATTACCATTAGAGAGAGCCACTTTGACTAAGAACAGATACCATATCCATTAGGCATTATGATAACAATACAACAAATAATTAAATTCTAAGGTGGATTAGGAAAGTAGATGGATTGAGTGTACACTGAATGCCAAGTCATGCATTAGACTCTTCCTTGCAATCACTGTGGCAATAGCTCAGTGGACAGATGTTGATGTCCATTTTTAGATACAGAGAAATGGGAGTTCAGAGATGGAAAAGGCAGCTTGCTGAGGGTTCCTAGACAGTGGCAGTGACAGACTTCAAATCCTCGCCAGTCTTTCTCTAAAGCCTATGGTCTTTGATCTGCTACAATAAGAGGGATAAAGACAAAGATGAAACACGCCCTATTTTATTACAGTTTGCTGAAGGAACATATGAGGATCAAAAGTCATAGACTATTAAAACAAATTCAGTGATGTCCCTTTGACAGGCCATTTAGGCTTTTCCTTGAAATTTAAACAATACATTTAAACAAATCAAAATGACACCGAGATTCCATCTAACCTCAGTTAGAATGGCAATCATCAAGAATACAAACAAGCCGGGCATGGTGGCGCATGCTTGTAATCCTAGTACTTGGGAGGCGGAGACCGGAGGAGGATCCGGGTTCGCAGCCAGCCTCAGCTACTTAGTGAGGCCCTCCGCAACTTTGTGAGACCTGGTTTCAAAATAAAGTATAAAAAATAGGGCCGGAGGTGTAGCTCGGAGGTAGAACACCCCTGGGTTCCATCCCCGGTACTGCAAAAAAAAAAAAAAAAAAAAAGAATACAAACAATAATAAATGCTGGTGAGGATGTGGGGAAATAGGAACTTTTATATACTATTGGTGGGATTGCAAAGTAATACAGCTGCCATACAGATCAGTATGGAGTTTACTTAAAAGACTGGGAATGGAGCCACCTTTTGGGACCTTCCTAAAGATATGTTTTATTTTGCAACAAGGTCTTGATAGGTTGCTAAGTCTCGCCAAATTGCTGAGGCTGGTCTCAAACCTGCGATCATCCTGTTTCAGCTCCAAAGTACTGAGATTACAGGCATGTGCCACCATGCCTGTCTTATTTTTATGCTTTCTCTAAGGTCCTATTTTGGGCTCTCTTGCTATGTTCAAGGCCCTTCTAGGGGAAAAGCCATCCTATGGACAGTTTTGTCAACTCTGTCAATGCAGTTGTCATTGAAATCATTTATAAGATTAGCCAAAACCAAGACAAAACTAATCCCAGACAAAACTAATCCCAGGCGTGTGGGAAGCTTCAGTTCAAACACAGTGATACCTTGGTACCTAGTAACTCCAGAGTTCTTTAGACAAGGCTGTTCATGTGTGATTGCTTAAGCTATAACTTTTTTAACCCTTTGCAGCCTAACACTGAAGTGAAAATGTAACTCAGATATTTCACGGTGTATGGATGTTTTAAAGTGGAATAAGTTCATGATGTTTTAAATTAGGTGCACCAAACAACATTTTCAGAATACTTGTCACATTTCTAAATAACATGTGCTTGTGATTGATATTCCCTCTAATTCAAACTGGCAGCACATAGTACCCCAAACCAGTGCCTGCTGAAGCAAACTGTATGAAGCCTACGTATGCTCCACAGCTTCTAAAGCAAATCGTTCATAAAGAGAATTGTTTGCAATGTTTGAGGTCATCTTAAGATAATTGCACTGTAATCAATAATGGCAATAATTTAAAGAGTCCATACTAGAACTGGGAACATGACAGTGATAAACAGGTCATCTCATTTAATTCTTGCAACAGACTTTGAAGATATGTTTGTATTATTACTCCCACTTTAGAGATAGGGAAATGAGGTTTAGTAACTTGGCCAAGTCAAGCTGGTAGGGATAAAATGATGAAAGCACTCATTACAGTTATGCGTGTAAGTATAATGTGGTAGATTAACCCTTAGTATAGTCAAGTAAAAAGTCATGCTTTAAAGAAAAGCAATCAGCGCCAGCCCGGCAGCCCCTGCGCCACCTTGGCGGGCCCCGTGCGCCAGGTACCAGACCCCCGGCATCCCCTCGCACGCCATCCCGGCAGCCCCTGCGCCACCTGGGCGGCCCCGTGTGCCAGGTACCAGACCCCCGGTGTCCCCGCGCGCGCCACCCCGGCAGCCCCTGCGCCACCTCGGCGGGCCCCGTGCGCCAGCCAGGTACCAGACCCCTGGCGTCCCCGCGCGCCAGCCCGGCAGCCCCTGCGTCACCTCAGCGGGCCCCGTGCACCAGGTACCAGACCCCCGGCGTCCCCTCGTGCGCCACCCCGGCAGCCCCTGCGCCACCTGGGCGGCCCCGTGTGCCAGACCAGACCCCCGGCGTCCCCGCGCATGCCACCCTGGCAGTCCCTGCGCCACCTGGGCGGACCGTGCGCGAGGTACCAGACTCCCAGAGTCCCCGCGCGCCACCCCGGCAGCCTCTGCGCCACCTCGGGTGGCCCCTGCGCCAGGTACCAGACCCTGGCCAATCCGCCCGTCACCTTAACATACTCTGCGCCTGCCCCGGGCCTCGGATCCCCCCACACCATGTCACCTCGGCAGACTCTGCACCCGCCCCAGGCCTCCGCGCCACTCCAGCAGCCTCTGCGCCACCTCGGCAGCCTCAGCATCACCTCGGCGGTCTCTGCACCTGCCCCAAGCCTTGGCCTCACCTCGGCAGCCTCTGCTCCAGGCCTCGGCGTAACCCTGACAGCTTCTGCGCCACCTCGGCGGCCCCTGTGCCAGGAGCCTCTGTGCTATGCTTCAGAGCCTGGATACCCTCCAGCGCCACCACCCAAGACCCGCGCCACTCTGGGTTGTCACTGAGTCAGGACACACCCCAGCGCTGACACCTGAGATCTAGGAGCACACGCTCCCCCCTGGGACCCACATGCGATCCTCTGTGCCACGCCACAGAACCTGTGCACCCTTAGGCACCCCTACTCGATACCTGGAGCCCGCACCCCCCACGGGCCCGTTGTAATCCTCAGCACAGCACATCAGAGCCCGGGCACCCTACGGCGACATTGCCCGAGTCCCGGAACACGTGTGTATCCCTA
This sequence comes from Glis glis, assembly GCA_004027185.1. Lineage (NCBI taxonomy): Eukaryota > Metazoa > Chordata > Mammalia > Rodentia > Gliridae > Glis > Glis glis. The sequence continues at coordinate 27,357 of PVJS01025435.1, forward strand.
GGGGCCTGGGCAACCCCCAGCATCTGTGCCTCGGAAACAGGGCACCTTCTGGTACCATCACCCGTGCATCAGTACCTGCACCCAACACCACGCCTCGAAGTGCTCCTCACGTGACAACACCTGAGCTCCAGACCCTGCGTACCCCTCCACACACAGTACCACGCCCCAGCTAACCGGACGAGAGGGATCCACAGCCTGCAGCATACTGACCCAATTGGGACTACAGGAGCCATCAAGAGTTCTCATACACAGAAAGGAAAAGGATGTGGAGGCAACAGAAACACAAAATGGAAAACACCAAAAATGCAAGAATGAAGAATAGTGAGGAAACAGGAAACATCCACAATGCATCAACAAGTGAGATCACTGACTCTGACCTGCAGGAAATGCAAGATGGAGAATTCCGAATTTTGATCTTCAGAATGATGAAAGGCCTCAAAGCAAGCATAGAGGAGATGAAGGATGAAGTTGAGGCTCTAAGGAAGAATCAGAAAGAAAC
>PVJS01025436.1:7756-27939 GCA_004027185.1 Glis glis
CAAAAAAAAAAAAAAAAAAGAAAAGAAAAACCTACATCCCAGTGCTGAGGGAGAAGTTGTTGGCTGGAAAGTGTTACTTTGTTTTATTACATTTGCATGGCCTTACATATCTTGGTTAATTGGCAAAGACAAATGCAAGGAGAGTCCTAAGTGATAAACCTTCAAGCCATATGTGATGTCTATGATCCACAACTTGACCCTGAGTTTAACAGAACATAAAGAAGAAAAGGACTAAACTCCTTCGAATTGCCTCCTGTCCAATTTACCCACCCTCCCTAGAAGGTAGGAGGGGACTGGATAGATTCTCTGGTCCAATCTAGTCCCTTCTTCTTCCAACTTCTCCCTATTAATTTCTATCCTCCTCTGATAGTGCACTAGATCCTTCTCTTTGCCAAGGCTAATCCCAAAATGCACTATATGTTTTTGTTTTTGTTTTTTTACTTTGACCAGGACACAGTGGCGCATACTTGTAATCCCAGCTCCTTGGGAAGCTAAGGCAGGAGGATTATAAATTTGAGGCCAGCCTCAGCAATTTAGCAAGACCTTGTCTTAAAAAAAAAAATAAAAAGGACTGGGTGTATAGTTCAGTGGTAGAGCACCCTGAATTCAATCCCATGTACTGCAGAAAAAAAATTTTATTTTGAAAATTAGTCATACTTGTTCCCCACACCCAGCATAGCAGCCCACATAGATCTAGTGACTGAAAGACTAGATGATGACATATTCTTCAGAAGAACTCCCCTTCATTCTATTTTACAGCCATCAAGCCTGTTTTAGCATAGATATCAGGAAAAAGTAGAAAGACCCCTTCTTTAAATGCCTCTCTTGTCCCTCATTTTACATACCCAAAATAAGACCTATCACTATATATAATTGTTTTTGTCTCCATGAGCCCTCTCTCTTCTGTACATTCCAATCAGCTATCTGTACATTAACAAGATAATAATCTTCAAAAGACTGTTTTTATATCAATCTATTATTCAAAAACTGATAGATTCCTTAATGTCTAACAAGGGGGATGAATGAATGAATGAATGAATGAATGAATGAATGACAAGCCCTGATTCTGACTCTTAAAACCCAAATCAAGGGAACATAGTGAAATATAATGGTAGGGACCTCCTAAAATCCTCTCCTCCATAAAAACAATGAAAACACTGACAAAATTTGTCAGAATCAACTTTTGCTGAACTTTGAAAAATAACCAAAGGTATGGAGGATTCCAGGGAGCCTTTAATGAAGAAAAACAGCTGAATCTCCAAAAGTATGAACTTTGTTGCATTTCAACTTGGACTATTGCAGTGCATCCCCCATGGGCACCAAGGTTGCCTTAAAAATCAACAGCCAGCAATCACAGTGAAAACCAGCAGCCTGGCAGCTACCAAAGGGATTGGAATGGGGTTGAAAATTCACCAAATCCCCATTTATAGAGAACTGTCATTGTTTGACTTATCTGATGGCTCCCATGGAAGAACCCACTCACTGGGGCATCTTTATTTGACCTGGCTCAAAGTTCACCCCAAGAAAAAAGGTTTTTCCCCAGGAGTGCTTGCCAAAAATGTTTCAAGGCATTTATTTAACAGGGCAGCTGATAAAGATAGTAGATAACATCTGTTGCAAATAATAAACTAAAAGCTTAAAGAGAAACACTGGGTGATGAGAAGTCTGTATGGAAAGCTCTGACACATTCCTGAAATCTAGAAGATGACACACAGGTATAGGGCTGTGCACAGGCACAGGAAGGACCTGTGAGGGCCCTGAGTTCTTGCCTCTGGCTGGCTTGGAGGTTGTGTCCAAAGAGGAAGTGAAGGCTAAGGTGGAGTTGTAAACTTCCTGCCTAAATGCATGTACATGGAGCTCCTCAGCAAAAACTGGGAGACATCCTGTTTACCAGGATATAAGAAAATCTGTGCCCTATAATTAGCTGACCATTAAGCTAACCCAACAAAGACTATAGTGGCCACACATAAGAAAGAATACATATTTTAAATATTACTTTAGAAAATTCACTGAACAGTCAGGCATAGTGGCGCATACCTTAAAGCTAGTATTTGATGGGCTGAGACAGGAGGACTGCTGGTTTGAGGCCAGCCTCAGAAACTTAGTGAGGCCCTCAGCAACTTACTGAAACCCTATTTCAAAATTTAAAAATTAATAAAATAAAATAGGGGTGTGGTATAGCTCAGAGGTAAAATGCCCCTGGGCTCAATCCCCAGTACCAAAAGAAAGAAACAAAAGAAAATTCACTAAACAAACAACAACAAAAGAAACGGCAACAACAAACTCTAGGAAGGAGAATCTGATTTTTAAAGCAAAAGATTGTTATTAAAAATGACCAATTTTCAACAACAATTACCAGAAATGCAATGAAATAAGAAAGTAAAGCCAATATACAGGGATAAAAGTAATAAATAGAAACTATCCCTGGGGTACATAGCAGATGTTGGACTTACTAGACAAAGATTGTATCTGTTGTTTTAAATATTTTCAAAGAACTAAGGGATACCATGTCTATATAACTTGTTTAAAAAGCATGAAAATGATTTCTCACCAAATGGAGAGTATCAGTAAAAAGATAAATACTTTTTTAAAAAGTAGAAATTCTGAAATTGAGAAGTACAATAACTGCATTAAATTCTTCATTAAAAGAGTTCAAGCCAGGCATGGTGGCGCACGCTTGTAATCCCAGTACTTGGGAGGCTGAGACTGGAGGATCCGTGTTCACGGCTAGCCTGAGCTACTTAGTGAGGCCCTCAGCAACTTAGTGAGACCCTGTTTCAAAATAAAGGATAAAATATAGGACTGGGGGTGTAGCTCGGAGGTAGAATGCCCCTGGGTTCCATCCCCAGTACTGCAAAAAAAAGGGGGGGTTCAAGAGCTGATTTGAGCAGGCAAAAGAACAAATCATTGAACTCGAAGATAAGTGAAATTATCGTGTTTGAAGCACAAAAGATAAAAGGAAGAAAAGTGAACAGAGCCTGAGAGTCCTATGGGACCCTATCAAATATACCAACATATGCATAGTGAAAGTTCCAGAATGATAGAGAGGGATGAGAGAATATGTGAAGAAATCATGACTAGAGGCTTCCCAAGTTTCATGGAAAAATTAATCTACATATCAGAAAAGCTCAACAAACTCCAAGCAAAATAAACTTTAAAAGATCCACATTTAGCCACATAATAATCAACTTATCAAAAACAAGGGACAAAGAGAATTCTGAAGGCAGCAAGGAAGAAGCAAATTATCACAAAAAACAGTGGTCCTGATTAACATCTAATTCCTCAAGAGGAACCAGTGAAGCTAGAATGGAATGGGATGATGTATTCAACATGCTAGGGAGGAAAAAAAAAAGACTATCTATCAAGAATCCAGAAAAACTATCATTCAACACTAAAGGAGAAATTAAGACATTTCCAAATAAAAACTGAGAAAATTTGTTTCTCACAATCTTCCCTTCAATAAATACTAAAGGAATACTTTCAGGGCAAAATAAAAGGACATCAAAGAATAACTTAAGTCCACATGATGGAAAAAAGAAAGCACCGGTAAAGCTCACATGATAAATATAAAATACAGCATATTTTTGTTATAACTTTCTTATCCTGACTTAAAAGACAACTACATAAAGCAATAAATATAAATCTTTGTTGAAGGATATACAATAAACAAAGATATAATTTGTATGATAATAACAGTACAAAGGAAGGGTAAGGATGGAACTACATAAGCACAAAGTTTCTTCATATTATTGAAATTAATTTGGTATTAATCTGAATTAGATTATTAAAGGTTATGCTATTAATTATAATCTCCAGAGCAACCAACAAGAAAATAAATGAAAACAATATAATAAAGGAAGCAATATGGAATTAAAATCACATATTAGAAAATATCTACTTAAAATAAAAGAAAGCAGCAAAAGAGGCACAGATGAGGAAAATAAGACACCAAAAAACAAACTAAAAATGTCAAACATCAATCCCATCTTATCAATAACTACATTAAGTATGAATGTATTAAGCACTTCAATTAAAGCAGAGGTTGAAGCCGGGCATGGTGGCGCACACTTGTAATCCCAGTACTTGGGAGGCGAGACAGGAGGATCACAGGTTCGCGGTCAGCCTCAGCTACTTAGTGAGGACCTCCACAACTCAGTGAGACCCTGTTTCAAAATAAAGAATAAAAAAGACGGCTGGGGTGTAGTAGCTTAGAGGTAGAATGCCCCTGGGTTCTAAAAAAAAAAAACAGAGGTTGGCAGAATGATTTTTTAAATGACCCAATTACATGCTCTTTAAATTTAAAGTCAAAAATAAATTGAAAGTAAAAGAATGGAAAAACATATGCAAACAGTAATCGAAAGAAAGCTGAAGTGACTATACTAATATTAGACAAAATTTACTTTAGGGAAGAAACTTACTAGAGACAAAGAAGAACATTTTTAAATGATAAAAGGTTCAATCCTTCACAAAGATATAACAATTTTCTAAATACATCACCACCTAACAAGAGAATGCAGAAATACATGAGTCAAAAACTGACCCAACAGAATGGAAAAACAAACATTTCAACAATTAATAGAGACTTCAATAACCCATATTCAATAATAGATAAAAAAACTTAACAAAAATGCACAAAGAAGACAATGCTATAAATTAACTAGATTTAAGAGACATCTATAGACACATCATCCCACAACAGTAGAATATATACCATGTCAAACACACATGCAGAACTGTCTATGGGAGGCCTTATATAAAGCCATAAAACAAGTCTCAATAATTTTTTTTAAGAGACAGTGTCTCATTTTGTTATCCCAGATTATCCCCAAATACCTGGACTCCTATAAATCCTCCTGACTCAGCCTCCTGAGTAGATGCATGCCACCCACACCCCACTCAAGCCTCAATAAATTTAATAGACTTCAATCATACAAAGTATGTTTTCCAACCACAAGAGAATGAAATTAGAAACCAATGATAGAAACATGGGAAATTTGCAAATATGTGGAAATTAAACAACATTCTCCTATATGACCAAAGAGTCAAAGAAGCAAATTTGAAAATAAGTTGAGACAAATGAAAACAAAAACACAACATACCAAAACCTACAGAAAACAGCTAAAGTAGTGCTTGGAGGAAACATATAATTCTAAACATTAAAAAAGAAGATCTCAAATAAATATCCTAACCCTCCTCCTTAAGAAAGTAGAGGAAAAGAACAAAGTAAATCCAAACCGAGCAGAAGAAATACTGTAGTAAAGATTAGTGTAAACAAAATACAGAATAAAAAAAAACAACAAAACTGAAAGTTGCTTTTTTAAAAGATCAACAAAACTGAAATTTATCTAGACTTACTAAAAAAGAAAGGGAGAAGTTTCAAATTACTAAAATAAGAAATTCAAGGACAGTCATTACTCTCAACTCTAGGAAAATAAAACTGAGTATAAAAGAATACCATGAAAAAATTAGGTAACTTAGAAGTGGACAAAGCCCTAGGAAGATGAAAACATCCAAAACTGACTCAAGACGAAATTGAAAATCTGAGTAAAGCCACAACAATTAAATAAATTGAATTAGTAACAACAACAACAACAAAAAAAAAATCCCTAGAATGAAAAATCCATGACCAGATCACATGGCTTCATTGGTGAATTCTACCAAACATTTAAGAAAGAATTAGCATCAATCTTTCAGAAACTCAAAATAGAAGAAACACTTCCCAAATCATTTTATGAGGTCAGTATTACCTTAATAACAAAACTAAAGACTTTATAAGGGGTAAAAAAAACTATGAATATTGGCACAAAAATTCTCAATAAAATGCTAGCAAGCCAAATCCTATAACATATAAAATTAGTTACACACCATACCCAAGCTAGATCTATCCCAGGAAAGCAACATAGATTCAACATACAAAAAAAAAATCAATTAATACAATATACCACATTAACGGAAAAATACAATTATATCAAATAGATGCAGAAAAAACAACTGAAAATAAAAACAAACACCTTTTTATGAAAAAATACTCACAAACTAGGAATAAAATGGCAATTCCTCAGCCTAATCAAGAGTATCGATAAAGTGTGTCCATTGATAACATCATGTTTAATGTTGAAAAAACCAAAGTTTTTCCCTAAGATCAGGAACAAAACAAGACTACCCACTGTTAATACTATTAAACATTTTACTGGAAGTTCTAGATAAGAAAATTGGGTGAGGGAAAAAAAACCCAGTTACCCAGATTGGAAAAGACATAACTGTCTATATTTGCAGATGACATAATCTTAAATACAGAAAATTCCAAGGACTCTATACACATAAAATTATTTGGAAAATAAATTAATTCAGCAAGTTTACAAGATACGAAATTGCTATACAAAAAAGCCAATTGTTTTTCTATATAGTAGTAATGAACAATCCAAAAATGAAAGTAAGGAAATATTTTCATTTACAATAGCATCCAAAAAAGAATAAAAGTACTTGTAAGAAATTTAACTAAAGATGTGTAAGAATGGTACACTTAACTACAAAACATCACTGAAAGAAATTAAACTAAATGAAACTAATTGTGTTCATTAGTGGAAAGACTTAATACTTCTAAGATGGCAATATTTTGTAAATTGATCTATAAATTCAGTGCAATCCTTATGAAAATTCCAACTGGATTTTTTCTAGAAATTGGCTAAATGTTCCTATATGCTTATGGAAATGCAAGGGAACCAATATAACCAAAGCAACCTTTCAATTAATAAAGTTGGAGGACTCATACTTCCTGATTTTGAGAGTTACTACAAAACTACAATAATTAAGACTATGAAGCACTGGCAGAGAGACAGACAGATCAATGATACAGAATTGAGAGTCTAGAAATAAACACACACATTCATGGTCAATCAGTTTTTGATGGTGGTGTAAGCCATCAATGAGGAAAGAGTAAGTCTCTTCAACAACTGGCGTGTGGACAAGTGGATATCCACATGCAAATGAAGGAAGTTGGGTCCTTAATTCGAACCATTTTAAAAATTAACACAAAATGCTAATTTTGTGATAAATGTAAGAGATAAAACTATAAATCTTAAAAGAAAAATATAGATATAAATCTCTGTGAGCAGTGGTTTCTTAAACATGGCATCAAAAACACAAGCAACCAAAGAAAAAAATAGATGAATTGGTTTATCAAAATTTCAAACCTTGCCGGGTGTGGTGGCACACGCTTGTAATCTCAGTACTTTGGGAGGCGGAGACCGGAGAATCCGGGTTTGCGGCCAGCCTCAGCTCTCTCTCTCTCTCTCTCTCTCTCTCTCTCTCTCCTTAGTGAGGCCCTCCGCAACTTCGTGAGACCCAGTTTCAAAATAAAGTATAAAAATATAGGGCAGGGGTGTAGCGCAGAGGTAGAAAGCCCCTGAGTTCAATCCCCGGTACCACAAAAAAAAAAAAATTTCAAACCTTTTGTTTCCAAGGACACTACAAAAGTAAAAAAGATAACCTGCACAATGAAAGAAAATATATTTGTAAATGATATTCTTGATGAGGGATTCATATTCAGAATATATAAAGAACTCTTACAACTCAATAAAAAATGTTTCAATAGTCAAAGGACTTGAATAGACATTTCTCCAAAGAAGATATACAAATAGCAAATGAGTCACATGAAAAAAATGCTCAGGTCACTATTAATTAGGGAAAAGGAAATCAGAACCACAATGAGATCCCACTTTCCACCTCCTAGAATGGCCAGAATCAAAAAGAGAGCAAGAATTGTTAACAGTGATGAGAGAAACTGGAACACCCATTCATTGCCAGTGGGAATTTACAGTGGTGTACTTTGGAAAACAGCTGGCAATTCTTTTTTTTTTTTTTTTTTTGCAGTACCGGGGATTGAACCCAGGGGCGTTCTACCTCCGCGCTACACCCCCAGCCCTATTTGTTTAGACTTTATTTTGAAACCAGGTCTCACGAAGTTGCGGAGGGCCTCACTAGGTAGAGAGAGAGAGAGAGAGAGAGAGAGAGACGGGGAGAGAGAGAGAGAGAGACAGGAAGAGAGAGAGAGAGAGAGAGAGAGAGAACACTGAGGCTGGCCGCGAACCCGGATCCTCCGGTCTCCGCCTCCCAAAGTACTGGGATTACAAGCGTGCACCACCATGCCCGGCCTGACAATTCTTTAAAAAGTGAAACACAGGATTACCATATGACCCAGCAATTTCACTCCGAGAATATAGATATAGATATAGACATAATCTCCATGAAAACTAAAAAACATTATCAACACAAAAACTTGCACACAGATGCTTGTAGCAACATTATTCATAATAGTCAAAAAGTAGAAATAACCCAAATATCCATCAGCTGATACATGGAAAAATGAAAGGTATACTGCTGCCTTTATTTGGCTATAAAAAAGAAGTACTGAAACATGATATAACATGGGTGAATTTTAAAAACATTTTGCTAAGTAAATGAACCAAGACACAAAATCCATGTACTATGAATTATATCTTAATTTTTAAAGGAAAAGTTGTGATTCCAGCTCTCTCTTCCTCTTCCTTCAACAGTTTGTCAGGTGAATCTAAAGAGTGTCTGGGCCAAAACAACTGGGTCATGCTTGCCTGTACATCTTCTATCTAAGCCACTCCCCAGGCCCTTCTCTGGTCTTCTCCCTGCTTTCTCTCTCCACCTCTTTTTCCAGAACACTTTCCAACCTTTGCAGACTAGTCTGCGGAGGACCACAGAGCCATCTTCATTTCATGCCTACTTATCAACACTGTTGAATTTAGTTGAATAATATACTAATGACTATAACTGTAGCTGCAGCTAGGGCCTTCTCTTTATAACCCAGATTGAAAACATAGAAGACAATGAAATTATTTCATATATGTTCCCAAAATTATATCGATCCCCTGAAAGGCTTGTTACTAAAATACTTCTATTACACTTTCATTCAGTTTGACATTGTTTGAAGAATGAGAAATATATTGTTTTACTTCCAAATAATTACACAAGTACAACTATGCAAAAACAGTGCTGTGTTAAGACACATGCTAAATTGAATTGTTGCCCCATGACATGAATTAAAGGCTGATATCACTTCAATTATTGTAACAAAAGGATTAACATCACAGACAGTGCAGAGGAATATGAGTATATATAGGAAGTATGATATTACTTAATTATCAAAACTCATGACTAAAGAAGCTATCAAAATCTTATTTTCAATTAGCAAACAGATACAAAACCTTGAATTATTTCCACAATATTTTAATACTTTTCATTTGTTATAACACTTAAGAATCTTCTCTTTTACTCATATTCCCCCACAGAATTCTTTTTTCCATAAAGTCAATATAAGTAATTAAGAATTGCTTCTTCGTTGTTAATTTTGAGTCATGTTAGCTCAATTAATACCAGTATATATAGCCTCTGTTTAGTGTGCATAGTGCATGCAGAAATAAACTATTAGCAGCACCACATAGTGTTTTTCAGGAGTTACATTTTATTTGAAGCTATTTTTTATCTTTCAACCTGTGCCACATTTCAATAACGACTATTTATAATTATAATCATCCCCTTATTAGCTTGGCATTTCATTTTCCTTTCCCTATGGCACCCTACAGTTGAAGGCAAGGAAAATTCCCTGTTGATTAGTTATTTAAGACCAGCAACAATAACTATGCTGGAGAGAAGGCTACTTGGAGAGGATTATGTAAGAGCTAGCACTCAACAGTCTCAGACAGAGAGCAGCAAATTATAAACCCAAGTACTTACTTGCATGTAACCAAATTGGCTAGTTGAAATGCTAATCGCCTTTCATCACAACTAAAGACAGACAGGGAACCTTGTGCTTCAGAGAATGAAATGCATTTTTACTCCACTTCTGCACCATTGTCTTGCTGAGAATCATGTGAAATCTATTCATAAAGGTAGCTCTTTCCCTAACCTTTAAAATGTGGGAAATTTATTTAGCCCCTACCAGCACCTCGGATATGCTGATGTGCCAAGATGAGAACAGATGGTTGGACTAAAGCCATGTTAAGCCCCTAATAAAGCATGAAAGAACTCTATGCTCACATGTATAGATAAACCAGGAAAACATGCCAGGGAAAGGGAATTGTGAATAACAAATTTATGAAATTAAAATAATTAAGTAACGTAATCTTTAAAACACATACATTTTCAATGTAATTACATTCGCATGCATATGGAAAGATCTGTCACTGCCTCTCTCAAAAAGACTCCCAGCCTCCTTTGGTAGGTAATAATTTGGTATTATTCTAAAACTCATTTATGGACAATTGCTACAACAGCCAGTGTTTCCCCTTTATGTGAAGGAAGGTCCATTCTAGGCTTTCAGACTCCTGAATAAATGAGTAAGAAATGCCTATCAGCAGCCCTCCATTTGAGGTATAGCCAGACTTATGCCTGACTGCATCAGAAAAGGGCCCCATGACCACCTGCCCAGCAGCTGGGGGAGGGACTTGGTCTGGTACATTTTAAAATGTATAGTGTGTCACAGTGGAATCAGAAAACACGGCCTTTGTACTACCACAGCCTTGTGTGTCCAGCTCCACCCTTCTCCTCCTCTGCCATTCCTCTATGGGCAACAGAGCTGGGCTACTGTGGCTTCCTGTGTGGCCTGACATCCCGGCATACTGAGGAGTCCTCCATATATACCAAGATGCCTCCTGTGCTCCGGGTCCTGCCTGGGGAAGGGAGGAAAGTGGGAATGCAATGTGGGGACATCACCTTCTGTGCTACTTCATTCTGCATGGAGTAGAATGTCGGGTTTATTAGAAATATGCTTATCTTCATTTCTCAACAAGTAATTTATTTACATAAAGTCTGAACTACCTGGGAGTGACAGAATACTATTACTAAATAGAGCTTTAAATTGTAAACAGTTTCAATAAATAATTCAACCCTCACCCTGATTCAACAGGAGTTAAGGGAAGAAAGACATCTCTCTGGCTGGATGTTCTCCCAAAACACAGAGTTTGGACAGGCGAGTTTCTGATGATTTCTCCTTAACTTTGTATTATCTTTGCAATCAGAAAAAAAGTGTTACTTCCAACTCAAAAACACAGAAAGAGACAGAGGAGAGAAAGAGAGAGAGACCAAAATATGTGTCAAACTTAGTTGTGTGATTTTCCCCACAAAATTGGGGAAATACTCATCTAAATCTCTCTATGGCAACACATTATGTTTGATAACCACACAAAACAATCATAAAAGGAGCTCAGTACATTTTATAGCATCTGTAAATTGTCTAGTTGCCCTCTATTTGAAGTAAAAATGATGATTTCAGTGTTTCCACTGTGCAGATTTTGGATATGGTGCATAAAATAATGAGTTGTCATAGGAAATAGATAAGAAGGCCACTTATTCGATAGATTAACCACTTTGCTAAACCCTGTGTATACTATAAGATATATAACACAGTCACTGTCCTTAAGGATTTTGCTTTCTAATTGGTGCAAATTTGAAATTTTCAATAAAAGAAGAACATCAATAAAAGAAAGGGCAAGAGGTGGCATTTGATTGAGGGGCGATAAATGAAGCAATTAGTAACCAAGTTTACCAGTTAAGAGACTTCTTCCTTAATAGTTGAGGAGAATGTGTAGGTGACTAAAGTCATAATTGGGAAGACAGAATATATGACTTAAGTGCATATCAACTCTTCTAGGTCTCAGTTTCCTCAAACACAAAACAAAGGGGCTTCTCTAGTTTGGCTCCAAGACTTCTCCCAGGGCACTGGGAGTTCATGTTGTGTTCATGGTCTATCAATTTCTGAACAATGAAGGACCACACACCTAATTTAAGACAAAAAGTATTTTCTTTGTGCGTCTTCCCAGGGTATAGATCTTTTTGCCTTAGTTTCTTCCTTTGCAAATCAAGATAATACTATTTAATTCCTGGCTAAATATAAAGTTACTCTATTTAGAAGGCTTAGCAGAATTCCTGGTGTATGGTGTACACTCAATAAATGCAGCATACCATTACCACTGGTCGTGGGAATATGAACAAAGACTTTAGTCACAGCTAACTCGGCTCTGAATACCCTTCTCCCCCCAGAGTTTAGAATCAGTCATTGTCTTGAGTATGCGCACCTCCAAGTAGAAAGACAGCTGGCATGCTTTGGCTTAATATAAATTTCTGCCCTCCCACGTTATTTCTAACAGTTATTTTTATTTCCATAAAATCATTTGTGTTCCAAATATATCTCATATTATCATTGGCTGACAATAAATACAACAGACATTCAGTTTAATAAATATATGCACAGCATTAAGCTATAATTATTAAAATATTATAAATTTTGGCTAACATCATTTCTATATCTGAGGGTATCAAGACTCAGTGTCATTACATAATTTATCTTTGTCTCATTCTGGACTTAAGTGTAATCTGAGATTACTTCAGTTGATAGGCAGTTCCAACCTTTATTCCTCACACTCAATATAGTGTAGGTGCTAAGAGCACTCAGAAAAGATTCAGCTCTTACTAACTGGTGATGTGGGGCAAGGAGCTTAAACGTTCCACATCTCAGTGTCATTATCTATAAATTAGGATAATACTATTCAATTTGGGGTGGTGATATGTTAAATACAATGATCTATATTAAAGGACTTCTCAGATTTCATTGCTTAGCAGACATGCAATTAGTGGTCACCTATTTTCATCCATCACAGAAATAAGAACATTCAGTTATACTTTGTTTTTAGTGTATATATTTTCATTACTTCTTTTAAAAGTTATAATCTTGAGTTATATAATTTTTAAGCTAAAATAAGTCTTTGCTATCACCTAGTTCAATCCCTATATTGTATAAATGAACATACGAAGGTCCACATGAATGGTTTAGTATATGAATCACTGTAAGTTAATGGCAGAACCAAGATATTAGTCCTAATCAAATATACTTCTTTTACTATCACATAATTCAGAGTGCTTTTGGAACTTCCCTATAGACTACATTTTTCTCAAATAATATAAGTTTAAGCATTTGCTACTTAGCCTAGCAAATTACCCCAAAATAAATTGCTGGTGTTCATTTGTGCCCTGTCTCTAGACATTTTTTTCTTTTCTTTAATGTCTTCTTTCTTTGATCTATTCTTTTAATAAATGACACACAAATAGGGAAAAAAGCACTTTGATAACTTAAGGTTGTCATAACTTTAGCAAGAATTTTTAAATACTACTAAGGTATATTTTAAATAAGGTAAATTTTTAAATAACGTTAAGGTATATTTTTGAGCTTTATCATCTTAGTAGTTATCCATCTTTAAAATTTGGTATCAATTTCTAAAAAGAGTGTGCAACTTATAAACACATTACTTACTTTTTTTAAGCTGTGGATCTCATGAAATGTGAAAAGTTGGGGTAAAACAAAAGTTACATAGCAGTTAACATTGCACCTTAAAAACAATTTTCCCTGACGAATACTGCCATAATTTCTCAATTTTTCTTTTAAGAAAAAATTTGATTTCAAGATAATTCAAGACATTTAAAACGCATAAGCTTTAAGGGGAAAAAAGTGTGTGGGGGGGGGTAAAATTCTACAACTTGGGGCTAATTCCAAACTCCCTGAAATCAATATATTTCACTGATATTCTCCAACACAGTGGTTATCTGGGAACATTAAAAAGGCTCCTTAAGTTTATGTCAACCTTCCCCGTTATTAGTTATAACTTATGGCGCGCCTTTCTTGCCCGGTTATTTTCCCTGCAGACTTCAAAGCTCAAGTTCCAGTTTCAAACAGGCAGAAAGAGACGAACATTTCCTTCTGCACATTTACTTCTCACCTTCTTTGTGATGAGGCAGCTTTGGAAGGGGCGGTGGAATGTGGGGTGCTCGCTGCAAAGCTGCAGCCTCAGCGGCGGGGTGGACTCGGGAAGGATGGGCAGCGCAGCTCGGTCCAGTCACCCGGAGCCCGAGGCGGGAGTGCGCGCCAGCCTCCCCGCGCCGCGGAGGCCCGCCCTCTGCACCGCCTCCGCCTCCTACCTCCAGCAACAGGTGCCGTAGCAGCGACCCCAGCCTCAGCGGGTGCGGTGGCGCTCCCCCGGACACTGGGATGCTTGCAGGACCACCCCCCAATCATAGCCTACCTGGCCCTGGGGACACCGACATCCGCGTGCCCTGCGGTCCCCGCCAGTCCTCCCTGGCACACCCTCGCTCTGCCTCTCGCTCACGTCCCCAAGCCGCCTCGGGCTGCTGATTCTTTCCCCCACTGTCGGGTCAAAAGGATGGCTCCATCCGCAGCCCCCCTCATTCCCCCTCACCCTCTCTCTGCTCCAATAGGACTGGCGGCTCCCGGGGCTGCGCTCACCTGACCCGCGGAGTAGGGGTGGCTGCCCAAGGCAACGCGCCCTCCCCTGCGCAGCGGGCAGCCAGGTCCGCGCTGGGAACACCCTGCCTAGGCCATCCCTAATGGACTCTTCCAGCAGCCAGGCTCCTAAGCTGACCTGCCTGGGCGCTGGAGTCCTGCCTCTGCTCGCGCATCCCAGCTGCTGGAGGCAGGCGCTGTCTAGTCTTCCCCTTAGGTTAAACTTTCAAGTTGCGCCCTTGAGCACAAGGAACTCTCCACCTAGACAGCGGAGTTTTCCACCCTGGATACTCCTGTAAGCAATTCCTAGTCTTCTTTCTGGAGATAAAACCTGTTTGCTGAGTCTTGTTCTCTTCCTAAAAGCGTATTTCTTTTGACATTGACTGAAGCACTCCTTGAGGTGTTTGCCCCATGAGAATCTGAACGTGAATCGAAGAAATATTGGAAGTGAACGCTGTACCCCAACATACACTTATAAAGCAGGGACAGAAATTAGGATATGGGATGTCATCTGCCCCCCACTTATAAGATAGTATTAATTCCTACCTCATACTACTGTCAGAGGGATTAAATGAATTTGATCCTGCGTAAAGGGTAACTCCTTAGGGTGCACCTGGCATGTGGCAAACCCTCAAAGAAGGGTGATTATTTTCCCAGAGCTTAAAAGTAGAAGTCCCAAAGTCAGATCTAATGTCAGTAATAAGTAAATCCCCATCTGCACCCTAGACTTAAAGCAAATGTAGGATTATTAGAGCCATGAAAGTCTCAATTGGGAGGAAGGTTAAAGATTATCGGTCCATCCAAGTGATGTGTGCACGAATATTTGTATCACTTTGAATCTCATTATGATGTATAACTACAGAGCACCAGTAAAAGCATCTATATATCCCAGTACAACAACCTTACCACTTTTGGGGGTGGGGAAGAACTAAAATAAGAGCACATGGAGCAGCTTAGTTAAAGGAAGCCATAGGTCTAGAGTGCTAGGTCTCCTAATTCTAAGTGCAGTGCACAAATGTATCCTTCCTAATGAATTGGAATAGAAATAACTACTTAGTTTGAGTACAAACTCCTATCCAACAGTACTAATTGTGTAGTATTACACAAGTCTAGAAGCTGTAAAACCATGAACAGTAAACAGAGTAGTGCAGTATAGGAACTGAAACTTCAAGAAGATCCAAGGTCAAAGTAGTGAGTCAGTTATCCATGGAGTCATAAGGTGAAACAAAAACAGTAACATTAAAAATGTTTTCATAGGGGCTGGAGATATAGCTCAGTGGTAGAGTCACTGTAATAAAAGGGAATGTAAACTTATACCCCAACTCCCTCAAATGTACCTCAGGAAACTAAGTAATCCATTAACAACAAATACTGAGTATTTAGAAAGAAAAACCTGAAAGGCACTGTGTGTGTGTGTGTGTGTGTGTGTGTGTGTGTGTGTGTTTATGGGGAGGTGGGGACACAATGCTGAGGGTATTGAGCTTGCATGATATCTGGGGTGAAAGTAATCAACCCAAAAGCAGAATATGCCAAGCAAAAGAAATGAGCAGCCCAGAGTGCTAGAGATACTGCGTTAGTTATCTTTCTGTTACTATAACAAAATACCTGAGATAATCAACTTATAAAAAGAACAGGTTTGTTTTGGTTCACAGTTGTAGAGGTTTTGCTCCAGGATCTGTTGGTCCCATTGTAGAAACAGAGTGTAAAAGCAGAAGTAACTCCATTTTACAAAAATCCCCTTCTCTGCTTTGAGTAGCTGAAAAGAAGAACTCCACCCAAGGAAAAGAAAAATTTGTAATAACAGTTTGTTCTGTCAAAATGAGAAGTTTTACTTTTCAGCCAGAGATAATATTAACTGCATAATGTTTAGCTTCTGTTACTAACAAAAAGATACAGGACATACTTTTCACCCAGAGATAATATTAACTGTGTAATGTTTGGCTTCTGTTACTATAGCTTCTGCTGATGAGTAAACCCCCTCCTACTTAGAGTTTAGTTGGAAATAGCTGATTGGTTATAGATTCATGATGTATGTAACCATGACATAAGCTGTATGTGCTATTTTTAAATCAGTATTTAAGTCACAAATGCTGTATGCTTCTAAAAACCCTGCTCACTTTGACTCCAGTGCCCAGTTGTTGGAGTCTGCTTTAAGACCCACTCTGGACCCCTGGCCACCAGCTTAAATAAACGGCTTCAATTTGATCTTTACTTCTGGTCTCCCTTGATCTCTGTGATTTCTCGCTAACCTGGGGTATTACACTATTGATTTGGGCCTATGGGAAGGCAGCACATCATGGCAGAAGTACATGGTGGAGAAAGAAAAAAAAGCCCACATCACGAACCAGGGAACATGGGCATGCTACCAATGACCTAACTGCCCCCCACTAGCTCCCACCTCCCAAAGAGCAGTACCCCAAGTACCAAGCCTTTAACACATGGCCCTTTGGGGAACATTCAAGATCCAAACTATAGAAGATCTCCAAAGAGCTGATGACCTCTGCCATAAAGAAAAAAGCCACAGGAAGCAGTAGAGCTGGTTTTCTTAGCACTAATATTTGACAGAGTAGAGTAGATGCTGTCAAATGCTGATATTATTCAATTAATGACCACTGCACTTTAAACCAAACTCCTAGATGGACCAAAAAGACCCTACATGATTCTGTCCCTCTCCCCTCTCTAACCTCATCTTGTACCACTGTGCCCTGTTTCATCATATTCCCAGCACACTGACCGTTCCTGGGTTCAAGCACAGCAAAACCATTCCTACCTCAGAGCCTTTGCACGAGGCTTTCCCTCTGCCTGACACACTGGTCCTAGAGCTCTTCACAGGGTTGACTCCTGTCCAGAGATTTTTTTAAACCTCAGCCATCATTTATAGCTTAGAGAGAGGCTTTGCTCTTCAAGTCATACTTTGATAGGGAAAAAAAAGAGAATGGCTGGGCACCTGGAGGTAGAATGTGGCAGGTGCCACTAACAGAGAAAGAGTTTGAAAGGAAAGTGACATTCAGAAGACAAAGTTAGCCTACATTCCAATTCTACCTAACCACCGCATCCAGAGTATAATATGCCTTTTTTTCTATAATAACCTTCATCAAATCAATTTAATAAGGCTAACTTTTGCATAGTAAAGTAATTAGCTTTCTCTGTGTGTGTGTGTGTGTGTGTGTGTGTGTGTGTGCCACCATGCCAGGCTTGATTCTTTTTCTTTCTTTCTTTCTTTCTTTCTTTCTTTCTTTCTTTCTTCCTTCCTTCCTTCCTTCCTTCCTTCCTTCTTTCTTTTCTTTTCTTTTCTTTTCTTTTCTTTCTTTCTGTACTGGGGATTGAACCCAGGGGCATTCTACTGCTGAGATACTCCCCAGCACTTTTTAGTTTTTATTTTGAAATAGGGTCTCACTTAATTGCTGAGGGTATCACTTAATTGCTGAGACTAGCCTCAAACCTGTAATACTCCTGTCTCAGCCTCCCAACTACTGGGACTACAGGCGTGCACCACCGTGTCCAGTTCTGGCTTTGTTTTCTCAAATCTAAGAAAAGTATTTATGTCATATAATTCTTCCCTCCTATTCCAGTTAGGAAAACTTACACATTAAATAAGTCTTTTAAATCTCCCAAATATTTTTAGTCCCTTCAGAAAGTTATTTTTCATCCTCAGGGTTTCAGCCATCTAAATTCAGGCATACATAAAGGAATTTCACCAAAGCAGCAAAACCGAGCTTAGGCAGTATTTAGTCTTTTCCAGCACCCCAAAAGCAAAATTAGGATATTCAAGAATACCCAAATGTGTCTGCCAAAGTCGTCTTCTGTTTGGTCCCTAGTCCCTAGATAGGAACAGAGAATCGGGATTGTTAAGATCTTGCCACATATCTGGACTCCTTTCCTAACTCCCAGTTAAAACCCATTTGTATCTAAGAATAAAACAACTGATCACCCAAAACTTCTCCACTTGCATGCCAACATTTAGTAAAGTTATCAATTAATTTTAGTGTTTATTCTTGTAGAATTCCATAACAGAAAAACAAAGTTTAAATATAAGTTCCCAAAGGGCCAGGAACACAGAAACAGTTCAACACTTGTCCAATGAGCCATCTGATTAGACAAAAAAAGTGAGGAGAAGTCAGATCCAGAGTCAGAATCCATGAGCCAAAGGAAATTATTTCTAGAACCAAAGGGATCAGAGAGTCCATTTAACAACTCAGAAGACTTTAAGCTTAAGAATGTCCTCATGGGTCAGAAAAACACAAGTATTCTTGGACCTTGTGAAAATAAAAAAGCCTTGGAAAACCTGAGTGAGTTCCTGAATAGTTTCACACAGAGCCAGCTCTCGGTATTACCGCTTACTCAAACATTTCGCTCCAAGCTGATTTTCAGTTAACTCATCTCTTACTTAATAATACGTAAAAGCCTACTGCCTCTGAACTGCCCACTTGTCTGTCTTCTTCTTTCTGTACTATCATAATCCTGCTAGCTGCAATGTATATTTTAAATGAGTGCCTTTATATTCAGAGGCATCACTAGACACTCAGGTCACTAGACATAGGCAAAATATGGTCTCTGCCCTCATGTAGTCCACATCGAGTGGGAGAAAGAAGAAAAATCCAGAGAACAACATGATCAGTGATGTCAGAGAGATACAAAGATGGTTCAGAAGAGGGAGGGAAGAGAGTACTTGGTTGACTCAAGATGTCCTTCCCCTGGGGTCCGCACAAACTCTCACACCCATCCTACTTTAATTTCCAATATTTGCTGTTTTCCTTCTGATCAATAACAAGGTCCTCCCAATCACTTCCACCTGTAGGACCTGGGTTAGCCAATTTGTGGCTGAGTAACCAGGAAAAAGAAGTAAAAACAGTCTTAAACCTTTATGCCAAGCAATAGAAAACTTTTTCTGTAAGCCTTTCCTTTTTCACACAGTAAATATTTCGGGTTCACAGGTCACATAGTCTCTGTCACACTATTCAAATATACAATTCATATTTTAATGTGAATGCACACAAAGACAATATGTAAACAGATAAGCATGACCATGTGCCAATAAAACTTACCCACAAAAAATAGGTGGCTGCCAGAAATGGCCCAGGGGCCGTGCATTGCCAATCTCTGCTCCTTACAGAAGAAAAAATTACTTCTTCGATTCTTTTTTTATATTGTTGTCCTAAACTAGGTTTCTCAACAAGCATTTACTCAGTTCTAATGATGCATGATGTCTTGGAGATGGAAAGATAAATAAGGATATGGTCCCAGCCCTCAAGAAGCTTTCTGTAGCAGAACTTGCTGTCCTGTCCCACAAGGTCCCTCTATGTATTAAGTATTATATATACTCTATCTCTGATTCCTTACAAGAAACCTAGACTGTTCCCTTTCCTATGCCCTTGTTTTTATAATATGCTGTTTCTCTTTTTCTCTGCCTAGTTTCTGATCAATATCTTCATCTGACCTTCACAACTGCTAAACTTCCAGATTCTGGTCAACTTCTTACTCATGCTAATCTAAAATTCTGACCTTCAGCAAACTTTTCTTAGTTCTTATTCTTAACCTCTAAAAAACAATCTAACCATTATCAACATCTGCACCAACTGGTTCTTACTACCCACCCATGTCCACCTACTGTGGACAGAATATGAAAATAGAAACTGATGTACTGAAGGGCCCATGTTCTGCTTCCCTAGAACTGGTAACTGGGCTTAATCTGAGACCAAAGAAACAAGTGCACAACTTCAAAAGAAAGGTGCCAACCATTGCTGTCTCCAAAGACTTTTAGGAGATAGAAGGACTGAAAATATGATAATCACTACCTCCATCCTCACCCTCAGAGGAAGAAGCAAAGGAAAGAAGCATCCATGAGAGGGGTGTGTGTGTGTGT
>PVJS01025437.1:0-27852 GCA_004027185.1 Glis glis
TGAGGCTGGTCTCAAACCTTCGATCCTCCTGTCTCAGCCTCCCAAGTACTGGTATTACTAGGTTGTTGAGGCTGGTCTCAAACCTTCGATCCTCCTGTCTCAGCCTCCCAAGTACTGGTATTACTAGGTTGTTGAGGCTGGTCTCAAACCTTCGATCCTCCTGTCTCAGCCTCCCAAGTACTGGTATTACTAGGTTGTTGAGGCTGGTCTCAAACCTTCGATCCTCCTGTCTCAGCCTCCCAAGTACTGGCATTACAAGCGTGCACCACTATGCCCGACTGGGCCTGGGCTTTGGAAGCATGTTGGGGTTTGGAACACAGGAAGCGTTTGTGCTGGAGGAAGGCAGGGTGCAGGGCCATGCCAGGTGTCCTGTTGGGGGCTTGAGTGGTGGGGTGGAGGAGGACACAGCCCTGGGGGAGCCCGGCTTCTGGAAGGCCTTAGTGTAAGCTGGAAAACGTTCTCTCTTTTTACAAACAGAATCCTGTCCAAAGCTCTAGAAGCTCTCTGGCTATCCTGGCCTTAACGAGTCTCAGGTGGGGGTGGCGAGTTTATTGGGTGGGCCTCCAGGCGCTGGTCCCATTGGCTCTCCAGATGGTTCCTCTCTTCAGACACGATTTATGAGGCTGGACGAGGAGTGCGTGGCCGTCCACTCCTGCAGAGGACAGCCCCGGCAAGGAGGGCCCCTGGGCAGGAAGACGCTGGGAGGGCGGCGGGCAGCCAGCCTGCGTGGTGCTATGAAGCAGCCCAGAGTTTCCGAGGAGAGAGCCAAGTGTGGAAGCGGCCCTCGAACGCCTCTTCCAACCTCTCGGGCAGCCAGGGAGCACAGTGCCAGGTACAACACTGGCAAAGTGACCCAGAGCAGCATCGGAATCAACACGCTGCCCCGGGGGTCTGGCCGCAGGTCAGCAACAACATGGGTGCACGATAGCAGGAAGGGATCGTGGGGTTCCGGGGGAGCCACAGCTGCTGGGCCAGCGCAGAGCACAGCTCTGCAGGCAGGGGACAGGGCTCCTGCTCTTTCCTGTGAACAGCTCACCTTTGTGCCACTTCAAGAATCCTGCTGTTTGTCAGGAGCACAGGTGTCAACCCTCACCCACTCTTCCAGGCAAAACTTGCTCCCAAGAAAAGAGTTATTTTCTCCTACGAAATGCTGTACCCATTGACCCCATGCCATCGACAAGTGGCTCCTTCCCAATAATAGTAATTTAAAACTCTTGTCCTTCGTTGGCCTTGCAGTGAAGGACACTTTAGCTCAGTCTTTCCGTGTAAGGCAGAGGCAACCTGAATTTATGGGAGCCAAGGCCACCCACGTGGGCAGCCTTTTGGTCCTGGGAAGACAAATTCACAGAGCAGAGGGGCAGAAGGGTGGGGACTGTATAAATCAGGCCCTCTAGAAAGTCACACAACTGCTGGGAGTGCTGGCACATGCACAGTACTTGGGAGGCTGAGACAGGAGGGTCGCATGTTTGAGGCCAGCCTCAACAACTTGGCGAGGCCCTCAGCAACTTAGCAAGACCCTGTTTCAAAATAAAAATAGGTCTGGGGGTATAGCTCAGGGGTAGAACACCCCTGGGTTCAATCCTCAGTCACACACACACACACACACACAGAATCACAAAACTTTTCTCTCTGGCCTCATGAGACTTCCTTCCAAACTAGTCCCTCTTCCTGGTTCCCCAACTCTGTTGATTTCATTTCAGTTGTTTAACGGGTATTTATTGAGCACCTGCTATGTGGCACCCATTGTCGTGGACTTTGGGATACATAAGTGAAGGAAATCAATGAATATTCCTACCTTAATAGCGTTTGTTTTCTACTGGAGGCGGGGGCTGGGGAGGCAGAACATAAACCTATTGCATAAGTAAATGATATAGTGTGTTAAAAGGAAATAAATGCTACAGGGAAGCTAGGGAGAGCAGGGCGAGGGGCGTGGGGGACACTGGGGCCGGGGAGGGCAGGCCATGAGATTGAATGGGTAGGCAGGCCGCACTCTCAGATATGTGCATCTCAGCGTGGATTACAAAATTATGGGATATCCACACAATGGAATTCTACTCAGCAATAAAGAAGAAGCAGCCGGATGTGATGGTGCATGCTTGTAATCCCAGCACTTGGGAGTCTGAGACAGGAGTATCGCAGCTACTCAGTGAGGCCCTCCGCAACTTAGTGAGACCCTGTTTCAAAATAAAAAATTAAAAATAGGGCTGGGAGTGCAGCCCAGAGGTAGAATGCCGCTGAGTTAAATCCCTGGTACCACAATAAATAAATAAATAAATACCAAATTATGTCATTTGCAGGAAAATGGGTGGGCCTGGAGAACATTATGTTAAGTGAGATTAGCCAGCGAAGGGTCGTATGTTTTCTCTCATATGTGGAAGCTAAGGAGTAAGCAGGGTACAAGATGGACTTTAGGTAATGGAGGAGAAGCCCCCATGGATGAGGGAGGTGGTCTGGGGGGGGAGAGGAGATTAATGAAGAAAACATTTCCATTGACATGATGCACATATGTGAAATTACCAATGCCAATGTCAATATCATGTATGGGGAAGGGGAGGGAGCGGGGAGGGAGCGGGGCGGGGGGAAGCTCACCAAGCGCTGTGCACATGTGTGTCCCTATCACTCCCAACTATATTATGATGACTACAATGCACCCAAAAAGTATATTAAAAAAAGAAGTGCACATCTCAGTACTGAGCAAGTATAGTCGGCCAAGAGCCACTGCACACACTCGTCCTGTGTGCAGGACGAGCTTCCTGGGCTCTGGAGCTGGGGGTGTGAGGCTGCGCTGCGATTCAGCTGCTCCCACCCAGCCCGCTCACCTTCCTCCCTCACCGGGCTCAGCCCGGCATCGGGGTCCTATGACTCTCCCAGCCTCTCCGTTCCTGCTGCATTCTCCCTCACTGGAGTTGCTCCCAAGAAACCTCTGGCCCTTTTAATCCCATCTTGGCATCTGCTTCTTGGAGGACCTGAGGAATACTAGGTCATGCGAGGTGTCCTTGAGAAGGTGAGTCGGAGGTGGGGCATGAAGCAGGCTTAGCCACGTCCTCCCGCTGGGGTTGGAAGCCGGGAGCTGGCTCACCCCTCCACTCATCCATTGCCAGATCTTGCCTGTCACCCTCAAAGTGTCTCCTGGATTAACCCCTTTTTGCCCATCACACTGTCACATCTCCTTAGACCAAGGATGTGTGTCCCCCAGACTGCTGCCCTCTCCCTGCGATCCTGCTGCTCCTGCTACATGCCAGACTCTTCCTGGATTCTGACAAGGTCCCATAGTTCCTCCACTCCTCCTCCTCTTCCTGGCGGCACGTCACCCCACCTTGGACACACACGTGCCTTAGGAAGGAGTTGCATTGAGGATCCAGACAGGACGTGGCCAATGCAGCTGCTGGGAAGCCCCTGCAGACTAGCTCACCATCTGTCACCACACTGGGCTGCAGGCCACCCTCTAGGGACCTGGATACCCTCCCACCCAGGCTGACCTGGTCCACAGCACCCTCCGAACATTCCACCCACACTTCCCTTTCTACGCCTTAATTCCAACCAGTCTGCTAGAAGCTCTTCCATGGAGGCCAGGGCTCTGAAGGACCTGTGCTGGACCCCAGCTCCCTGCTTCTTCCTCTCTCTGTGCTGTTGTTTCCCCATCTAGAAGTGAGGACAACAGCCTTGTGAGGGTTTATGAGGATTACCGGAGTTAATGCACATGAAAGTTCTGGAACAACCAAGATTCTTCACTCTGAGCACTCAAGTGATCGCCAACGTCATCAGAGGCAGCAATGTGCCAGCGCTGAGCGTGCAAGCCCTGCTCCTGCTGCCGAGCTCTGCAGGGCCTGGGCAACTGGTGTCACTTTTCTGGGCTGTGGTTTTCCCATCTGTACAATGGGGAGAATAAGATTCCCTCCTGCGTGGGCCATGGCCAACAGAAGTAACTTAACAAAGCAAAGCCCTTAGCACAGTGCGGGCACCTCGTGGGCACCCTGTATGTGTTGGCCAGTGTCACTAATCCTCTTGTCTCTCCCTGTTGCTGACAGTTGAAGCCAAGAGCCAGCTTAAATATCACCCAGCAAATGCTTACTAAGTGCCTACTCTGCCCAAGGCTCTGCTTGCTTGTTTTCAACTTTTTATTCTAAAATAACTTCAAGCTGGGAGTGGTGGTGCACGCCTATAATCCCAGTACTTAGGAGGCTGAGACAGAAGGATCACAGGTTCTCGGCCAGCCTCAACAACATAGTGAGGCCCTCAGTGACTTAGTGAGACCCTGTTTCAAAATAAAAACTAAAAAAAAAAAAAGGAAGAAAAAGAGGACTGGGAGTGTAGCTTGGAGGTAGAATGCCCCTGGGTTCAATCCCCAGTACCCCCAAAATAAATAAATAAAATAGCTTCAAACTCAAGCTGGGCATGGTGACACATGCCTATAATCCCAGTACTTGGGAGGCTGAAGCAGGAGGATCACAGGTTCAAGGCCAGCCTTGACACCTTAGCAAGACCCTGTCTCAAAATAAAAAATAACAAAGGGATGGGGATGGAGCTCAGTGGTAGAGTGCCCCTGGGTTCAATCCCCCAGTACCACCAAGCAAACAAACAATAAAATAACTTCAAACACAGTTGGGAAAAAAAGTTGTAAGAACAATACAAAGGATCCAGTATCCCACATTCACCGACTTAAATATTTTGCCATGTTGCTCTCTCTCTCTCTCTCTCTCTCTCTCTCTCTCTCTCTTTCTCTCTCTCCTATTACAGAAATAACAGCCCTTGATTCCTTATGTATCCATTTGAGTTTCTGAAGAGCAGGGAGATTCTCTTAGGAACCACAGTTGTCAAATGGGAAAATTTAACATGGATATGTTTTATCTAATCTATAGTCCCTGTTCCAGTTTGTCCACTGTCCTAACGTCACTTACAGCATTTTTTCTTCCAGTCCAGATCTCTACACTACATTCAGGTGCCAAGTGTGCTTAGGAACTTATAATTCAACCAGAAACAAGGCATATATCTATAGGACCTGGACAGGAGTGCTAACGGAGGTCCATGTGCTATATCTAAAAATATATAGCTAGGTGTGGTGGTACACGCTTGTAATCCCAGTACTTGGGAGGCTGAGACAGGAGGATGGCAGTTTCGTAGCCAGCCTCAGCAACTTACTGAGGCTCTCAGCAATTTAGTGAGACCCCGTTTCCAAATAAAAAATAAAATAGGTCTGGGGGTATAGCCTGGAGGTAGAAGACCATTAGGCTCCATTCCCAGTACCACAAAAAAAATAATAAAAATAAAGAAGCCGGGGGTGGTGGCGCACACTTGTAATCCCAGTACTTGGGAGGCTAAGACAGGAGGATCGCAGGTTCGTGGCCAGCCTCAGCAACTTGTGAGGCCCTCCGCAACTTAGTGAGATCCTGTTTCAAAATAAAGAATAAAATAGGGCTGGGGGTGTAGCTCGGAGGTAGAATGCCCCTGGGTTCCACCCCCAGTACCACAAAAAAAAATAATAAAAATATAAAGGTTATTATGCACAGCAGAGCTGAAAAGAGAACCTAATGCTCTTGATTCCAAGAATCATAACTTTTACCATGAAATGGAGCAGCTTCCGACCCACAGCTCCGCAGAGCCCGATACTCCCCTCTCCACTCGCTCACAGCCTTCTGTAGGGTCGCTAGTTGTGCTCCCTGGCCAGCCGCAGTGTCGATGACATCCTATCCCTTTTGCCGGGTTGAAGCACCACTTCCTCCACCCATCCACCTCCCCTTCTGACCACCCACAGTAGCATGTAGGGGCGACACGTGGCGTCTCTGAAACTCCACTGAGCATGCCCAGCCTACTCACCTCCATTCTCTCCACCTGCACACTATGTTATTTCCTCCACTAGACGGTCTGTGCTGCCCGTCTCTGTAGCACCTCCCAGAACCTCCCGCGTGCCCTGGGCACAGTCACTGCTCAGTCAAAGACTGAGTGAGCTGCAGAACCAGTCAGGTCGCAGCGCTCTGTAAAGCCATGAAATCGGGCCATCTACAGCTCAACCCTCCAAGTTTTCCAGCGAAACCTCTTACTACATGCCTAAGAATTACAGCACTTAGGAAATTCTCATTCGCCATCTCTGTTGTCCCAGCTTTCAGCAAAAACATAGAGCACAAAGGCCACTCTTCCACATGCTCCAAAAGAATTTATAGACTCAAAACAGCAACCAAAGACTGAAAACTGGCCATATGCAATTTTTAAAAAGACGAAGAAGATCAACTGCTTATGGAAATGCAGGATAATCGAGAACGCGGGGCTTGTGCGCACCCGGGGGAAAGCGTTTCCAGAAATGCTGTCCTGGTATCCAGGAGAGCTGGGCCAGGGCTCCACGGTGACATCAAAGAACTGAGTCATCTAGCCCCAAACCAGGATGGCGGAGGGAGGTCTAATAAAAGTCCTGAGTTTGCTGTCTTTGCACATTTTGGCATCAAAATGTCCCCACCAGGGGTTGCCCCTGGGGAGGCTGGCAAACAGTCAAGGGATTTTCAGCGGTAGACCCGCTTAGTTTAGGGGGATTTGTAATGACTGGGGAGGGCCCGTGGGCCTGGGGGACAGGGGATGGCTAGGGGCTCAGCATGCTGACCAAGCGACAGCAAGAATAAGTAAGCAAAGAGAGCGAGGGGGAACGTACTCCAAACTCTCCCCTGGTCCTTCCTTTCCAGCTCTCTGGGCCAGGTCCCCACCCCACTCTGCCCTCCTGCTGGGACTGGCAGCCAGCTCTCCAAAGAGCAACGGGGACAGGAAGCGGCAGCAGGTCTACAGCTGGGTGCTGGGAACATGGGCCACAGGAGGCCAAGGGTGGGAAGACATTTGTTCTGGATGTGGGATCCAGATGGAATGGGGGTGGGCCTGGGGGTGGTGAGGCAAGAAAAGAAGATGCTCGGATCGAACTACCAAGGAGGGGTGTTCTGGACTGAGAGTATGAAACCTCTCTCACTGCAGCCTCCAAGGCCGCCTTGTCCTGGGCAGGACTGCTGGGCTAACAATGCAGGTACCCTCCAGGCCAGCAGTGCAGGAACGCCATGACTCGGTGGGTCTAGGATCCGGCACCGCCTGTCCCTATGGCGCCACAAGGCAGGTGCAGCCGTTGAGCATTAGAAATATGGTTTGTAGCCGGGCGTGGTGGCGCACGCTTGTAATCCCAGTACTTGGGAGGCTGAGACAAGAGGATCCGGGTTTGCGGCCAGCCTCAACTACTTAGTGAGGCCCTCCGCAACTTAGTGAGACCCTGTTCCAAAATAAAGAATAAAAAAAATAGGGCTGGGGATGGAGCTCGGAGGTAGAATGCCCCAGGGTTCCATCCCCAGTACTGCAAAAAAAAAAAAAAAGAAATATGGTTTGTTCGACTCGAGATGGACCGTAAGTGTAAAACACACACTGGATTTCAAAGAGCTAGTATGGAAAAAAGAATGCATGATATCTCGTTAATAATTTTTTGCATGGATTACATATTGAGATGATAATGTTGATATGCGTGGATTGAATCAAAGATATAAAAATTCATTTCACTATTTCTTTTTAACTTTTCCTCCATGTGGTAACAGAAAACCTGAAAATGTCATATGTGGCTTGCACTCGGCTCACATTGTACCCCCCGGCAGTGCTGACCTCTGACCTTATTCACCACCCCACCCCCGAGTCCCCAAGACCCCATTCGGTTCTCTAAATGCCTGAGGTGCAGGACACCATTGGGGTACAAAGATGGTCTCAAAACCTGACTGTAAGTCAGGCATGGTGGAGCATGCCTGTAATCCCAGGACTTGGGAGGCTGAGACAGGAGGATCTCAGGTTTGAGGCCTGCCTCAGCAGTTTAGCGAGACACTCAGCAATTTAGCAAGACCCTGTTTCAAAATAAAAACGGGCTGGGGGATGAAGCTTATAAGTAGAATTCCCCTGGGTTCAATCCCCAGTACAAAAAAAAAAAAAACCTGGCTGTGCATTAGAATCTCCTTGTGCTCTTTACACTCCTCTGTCTGGCTGCACCCAGCCCAATTCCACCAAAACCCCAAGCAGCCCCAGACCCCTGCAGGGCTAACAACGTTCTGTGGGACGGAGAAGCTAGAGCTTAATAGAGGGGCACGCCAAGGGGCTCCACATCAGGCAGCACACAGAGATCTGAAACACTATTGAGCAAAGCAGTCAGTGCAGTCCTGGAGAAGAAGGAGGAGGAGGAGGAGGAGGAGGAGGAGGAGGAGGAAGAGGAGGAGGAGGAGGAGGAAGAGGAGGAGGAGGAGGAGGAAGAGCTGGTTTCATTTGGTGATTAGGGCAAAGTAGGACTTAGATATGGCCTGGATGTGGGAGCTGAGCAGGCTGAGATGGGCTGAGGGTGCAGGCTGGCTCCCAGGCAGAGAGGATGCTTCGGACAAAGCCCGAGGCAGGAAAGCGCCCGAGGGTGGAAGGCCAGTGGGAGGATGGGGTGTCTCTGAGCCCCTGGGGCCCAGGGGAGGCGAGGCTCCTGAAGGAATGCCCTGGGAAGGTTCTAGGCCAGCTCCTTCAGGGCCAGGATTCAGGACTAGGGGGCCTGGAGGGGCTCAGAGTGAGGGAGCCATGTGACCCAACCATGCTTAGAAGGTGGCTGGTGGAGGGCAGGCTTGGCGAGCAGGAGGGAGAGGGATGGAGGAAGCAGAGCAGACGCCCCTGAGGTGCAGCAGCCTCAGCTGAGGTGCCCGGCTGGCTCTCCTGCTGGGCGGTCAGAGGCATCTGTTCAGTGAACCAAAGCCTCAGAGTTTCCGAGACACGCTGCCCGGGCCGGGGCTCCGCCTCCCACTTGGCCACTGGAGTTTGCCCGACGCTTCAGCCTTTCCCTTCCCGAAGCAGCCCTCGCAGGCGCTGGTGTGTACACAGTGGTCCCATGGGGGTGCGCAGGGTCCCCCTGGTTCTAAAGGGCATGCCCACAGTGGTGTCCTTGCCCCACGGGCTGCGGTGCCCGCTGACGCCCTGGGCTCTGCTGCTGTCCCCACAGGTGCCCGGCCTGGACCGCCCGCCCCACCCTCTCCCAGCTTTGTGTGCCACTGGCTAACGTGTAGTGACATCTCATCCTGCCGTGAAATCGCTCCTTCCAGTCTGTTGTGGGTAACTTTTAGGCAGGCATGGCATGAAGCACCCGACAGAAGCTCTCTGCTTCAACTTGTCCGACCACTTAACAAGGCACCTTCCAGAAAAGGCCTTCCTGGGTCTCTGGATGCTGCCCTCTGTCTGTCCGCCTCAGGGCGATGGCCATTGCGAATGGACAGGGGGCTCCTCGGCTGCCTCAGTATCCAATGGGCTGATGGCTCAGGTCCAACCGGAACAAGGAAATGCCAAACGTCAGGGTCATTATGATCCCAAATGACAGCTCGTTCCTGTAATCCATGGGCCGGGATCAAAGAAATAACTATTAATTGTGAATCTTTTACGGAAACCACCACTCCCCTTTGCAGAGGGCTTCCTGCCAAAGAGGTATTTATCATTTCTTTAATGGCAGAATTCCTCAGGGAACACCTGGTTTTCTTTCAGAAGGAAGCTGAGCCCCTCCCTCTGAAGCCACCCCTCTCCGTTTGGACTCTAAATTGCTTACTTGTGGCTCAGGGAATTAAGTCCTGGAAATAATAGGATGTGGCCTGCAGAATAACGTCCTTGCCTGCTCTTGGTCTCAGCTAGCCAGGCCTCGGGCTTTCCTTTCTGATTCTCTGTGTGTCTAAGGCAGAGGTTGCTGCAGCAGAGAACATTCAGGGCTGGAGGGAGGAAGAATCAAACATCAACCTACTGAGCTGCGATGAACACTGTGGGAATCCACGGAGGAGATTGGTACAGTCAACTAAAACAGGGACAGGGATCATCTGCCGACTCCATTTGTCCACACGCTGCCTCTGCCAGGAACCTGGGTGTCCCAGAAGACAACCCAGCAAATGAGTAGGCCTGTATCCCAATTAACCCAGGGAAATAGTTTAAACTTAGATAGAGTATAGTTAACTGAGTAGACGCTCCTGCTGTCTAGATAAACCCCTCCAGGCCAGATAAGGCCCTACTCACCTGGCCCAGACTGCCCTTCTCCCTCTCCCCCGTTCACCTGCAGGTCCCCTCTGACCTGGGCCCTCAAGGGTCTGCGCTCCAACTTTTTTTTTTGCTCTGCCAATATCCCATCAGAACACCTTCCGGTTTCTTTGTTGATCTCCTGTTCCTTCTTTGAGGCCCGTTTGAACTGGATCTGCTCTCTGAAGCTTTCTAGAGTCTTCCATCAGTGTTTCTCCCTCTGGTCGCACACTGGGTCGCCTCAGGGGCTTTTTAGGCAGTCCCAAGCCACTGATGCAGGCTCTGGGGTGGGGCCTGGGTCTCAGGGATGCATGAGTTTCCTGGAGCCGCCCTAACACTGTACCACAGAGTGGGCAGCCTAAACCACAGAGCTGGATGGTCTCACAGTTCTGGAGGCTGAAGGCCCAAGACCTGGCTCTGGGCAGAGCCGGTTCCTTGCGAGGACTGTGAGGGAGGACCTGTTCCAGCTCTGTTTGGCTTATAGATGGCTAACCTTGTGTGTCCTCAAGTCGTCCCCCTTTCATGCCAATCCATCTCCAAGTTTCCCCTTTTTCATGAGGACGCCAGTCACGGTGAATCAAGGCCCAGGCACATGGCCTCATGTTCGCTTGATGACCTCTGTAGAGACCACACTCGGAGGTACTGGGGGTTAGGACTCCAACACAGGAATATTAAGAGGACAGAATTCAACCTGAGCAAGGGCTTTAAATGCTCCCTAGGTGCTGCCAACCTACAAGCAGGTCAAGGACCTTGTTCGGAGCGGATGTGACAGTCAGCCCTTGGTAAATGCCGCTGATACCACACTGGGGTGTCAGGAATTATGGTCAGCTCTGAGAACAGGGGCTCAAACAAGCTAAGTTTCCTTGTTCCTGTTTTCAAGAAGTATAGAAGTAGAACTAGGACAGACATCTGGCTAAACTTCAGGCCCCCTGCCAAATTTTAGCCATTTTATTTTATATTTTGTATTCCTTTTCTCAAAGAAGTCCTACCAAATTGTAAAAGCCTCAGACCCCACAAAACCTGGTTCTGTCCAAGAAAACAGGTTCAGGGTAGGTAGGAGAAGTCCATAGAGCCCTCAAGGACTGGAGCTCCTTCCAGTTCTCCGGCTGTCCTTGTATGTGTGACTTTGATCATTAAGGTTGCTGCCTCATGATTCTATTCCCATTTAAACATTTTTCCTGAAATTCCCACCCAAGCCCATGTTTAGATCCTATTAGTCAGGCTTTGCACACGTGGCTTTTACTAGCTGCAAGGGAGCTGGGGAATGTAGATTTTTAGCTGGGCTTGTTGTCTCCCTGAACAAAATGGTAGCCAATCAGCAGTGTCTGCCATAGATTTCTGCATCTGTGGTGTCTGGTTGGTTCCCGGCCTATTTTCCATCAGATCTGCTCACACCCTGAGCAATGCAGGAACCATCCTAGAAGAGGGCATGGCCTCTGGCTGGGGCCTAAAGCAAGAATAACCTGGAAACCAGCACAGTCAAGAGGAAGGGGCATTCCAAGTGGAAGGACTGGCATGAGGGAAGGCACAGAGGTGGAGAGGAACAGGCAAAGGGCTCCTTCTGTCCCAGCCGAGGGTGGTGAGCTTGAAGCTCAGGACAAACCAGGAGGCCTGGGCCCTTCCATAGACACACCAAGGAATACAAAGCCTCCTCCGATCTTCCCAGGGCCAGCTTCACTTGGACTCGGATTCTACAGAAAAACTATCTTTTGTGACTGAGCCTGACAACTTGTTCACTCTCCGGTATTCATTGTGTAGACCAGATAGAAAATGCACCCTGCCCTCATTCGCAATACAATTCCTCCTGAAGGGAGGAAGGGAAGAGTTTCTCTATGGAGTTTATTACCCTCTCCACATGTGCATACACACAGATGCACATTCAACACATATGTGCATACGTACAGATACACATGGATACACACATACACACGTGCACATATAATTTGTGCACATACACACACACACACACACACACACACACACACACACGCATGCTTTTGACAACGGTGGGTGAGAGCAGAGGGTACCTTTCCTGGCCTGCACACTGCCTGCCCTCTCCTGATGGCTTTCTCTCTTGGAGCTGAGCCATCGGCACTAAGTGCTATGGAATCACGGTGATTGAGATAGACTGGACGCAGCCCCGGGGCAGGAGTCTGGCACTGGTCCGCTGGGGCAAGCACAATAGTGATCCTGACTGGCCCCCAGCCTGCGGCCATTTCTCTGCCCAGAGTGAATTGGGGGCCTGCCAGGCAGCATCAGGAGAGCGTGGTAGGGAAACTGCTGCTCTTCTCCCAGCAGCTGTCACCAGCCCCAGGTGTGCAGGTGAGGTGGGACACCTGTCTATCAAGGAGAGAGGGACACCCAAAGCAGAAGGACCTGATCTGGGGGCGCACAACACAGTGCCTGGCCTTGGGCTCCTAGGCCACCAGCGTGTGGGGGCCAAGGCAGAAGCAGCCCCGAGTCCAGCTGCCCCAGCCCTGCCTGAGTCATCCTGCAATCTGCACGAAGCAGAAGGTCTCCTGGATGCGGCTAAAAGCACAGGCAGGTGCGACTGGGGTTCCCTCCCCCCAACGCAGAGCTGTGGCTGAGTTGGACGGATCCCAAGAGGAGAGGAGTGGAGGGCTCTCTCCTGAGCAGGCTGCTCTGATAAGCTAAGAGAAATCTTCATGAGCTGATTTCCAGGGAACACAGGGCGCCAGAGGGGCTGGAGGGGTGGCAGCCCCCCTTTACTGGCATCCCTTTAACGTTCGCGACAGAGCCATGCTGCTGGGTGCCCTGGCTGCTCATGAAGTAACAGGCCCAAAGGAGTGGAGGTAAAGTGCTCTGAGCACAGGACTTCCCACAATGCTTAACACGGTAGCTTGTGCAGTCACTGTGCACGGGAAACTGCCCTTTGAAGAACATGACCAGCAAGGGTGGTTGTGACAGGGTAAACTCCCTGGTTGGGTTTTTCAAAATGCCTAGATCCCAAAGTCTAGGCTACTTTTATGCTCACGAGCCTGTGGGTTTAAATCCTGGCTGTCTCTGTGTGACCCTGGACTTCTTTCTGGAGCCCTCTGTGTCTTGGTTTCCTCGTCTGTAAAACAGGAGCAACAGGACTGACCTCACAGGATGCTGTGCCCATCAGTGGAAGTCATCACTTAACCTGATCATCATACTGCTGGGCCGTGTTGGTCCGCTTTCCATTGCTACAACAAAATGCCTGGCGCTGGCAATGTGTAAAGAAAAGAAGGGCTGGGGATATAACACAGTGGTAGAGGATGTGCCTTACATGCTCACGGCCCTCGGTTCCATCCCCAACTCTGAAAGAAGAGGAGGAGGAGAAGGAAGAGGGAGAGGAGGAAGAAGAGGAGGAGAAAGAGCAGCAGGAGAAGGAGCAGCAGGAGATCTGCTCAACTCTGGTGAGGGCCCCCTGTCTGTGTCACATGGAACATGGAATCATGGTGGGAATACTTTTCAGAGAGAGATTGATTGGTGAGACAGGAAGTCAGAGGGGGTGGGGCCAATCTTCCTTTTTTTTTTTGATACCGGGGAATTGAACCCAGGGGGAGTCTACCTCTGAGCTACACCCCCAGCCCTTATTATTTTTTTATTTTAAAACAGGGTCTTGCTAGGTTGATGAGTCTCACTAAGTTGCTGAGGCTGGCCTCAAATCTGTGATCCCACTGTCTCAGCCTCCCAAGTACTAGGGTTACAGGCGTGAGCCATTATGCCAGGCCAGTCTTGCTCTTCTGTCACAACCCGCTCTTGTGAGAACTAACCAGGGTCCCCTGGCCTAGCCACCTCCCACTGGGCCCCACTTCTAAAATCTTCATCAAGTCTCCTTAACACTGCCGCCCTGAGGGTCAAGCCTCCAACATGTGAACGCTTGGGCACAAACCACGGCCACGCCATAGCCCCAGCCCATGGCAGAGCCTCAAAATTAAAATTAGCTGCTATTTTTGTTAATATTATGTTAGGACATGAGAGAGATGCCTTAGCGAATGGACATAAATTCTTTATGGAAGGGAGGTTGCCAATTGTACAGTTCTGCCAAGGGCCACCCCTCCCTGCTCCTCTGATAACTACTTCCCCTCCTATGGTACTGGGGTTGAACCTAGGGGCATTCTATCTCCAAGCTATACCCCAGTCCTATTTTAGTTTTATTTTGAAACAAGATCTCACTAGGTTGATGAGAATCTCACTACTTGCTAAGGCTATCCTCGAACCTGTGATCCTCCTGCCTCAGCCTCTCAAGCACTGGGATTACAGGCGTGCGCCACCAAGTCCATCTATTCCAGCCTCCCCGTGAGCCTTCATCAGCACACGCCTCGGCAGTCTCCCTGTTGAGGGAGTGTGAACAGTCTTAATGGTGTTTCCTTTCCAGGGAGTCCCAAAAAGCCGAGTGAGCAAGCCGCACTCAGCAATGACTTTACTTAAACATAAAGAGATGCTCAGCCTTCCTCATGAAGGGGGAAGAAAGAAAAAAGAATGACACCCTTTATCCTGTTAGATACTATATACCACCTTCTAGATCAAAAAGATCCCCAAAGGCTGGAGACAGTCTAAATGTCCATTGAGGACTCGTTAGTCAATTATCAAGGAGCTGGGTAAGTCCGTCCATTAAAAGGAAGAGGAAAACCATATTGGAAGTGTTTTCTTTTATTTTCTTTTTACTGGGGTGCTGGAGGTTGAACCCAGGGGCATTCTACCTCCTAGGTACACCCCAAGCCCTATTTTATTTTGAAACAGGGTCTCACTAAGTTGCGGAGTGGTGTTTTCTTAATAAATCAAGTGCAAGACAGTGAATATAACGTGTTACCATGCAAGTTAAAAAAGAAACAAGAGGAGTGGGACTGAGGGTGAAGCTCAGTGGACGAGCACTTGCCTAGCATCCATGAGGCCCTGGGTTTGATTCCCAGCAACACACACACACACACACGCACACACACGCACACACACACACACACGATATTTGCACGTGTGATTGAGTCTGCATGGAATTTCTCTGAATGGTTTCCACCAAATCAACTGGGACCGGTCCCTCCTCTGGGGAGGAGAGCTTGGACCAGGTGGGTCTGCACATTCTTGGGTACCTCTTGATTTCATCTTTGAAAACTTTAATTATTGCATTGGGTGTTGGAATACGAGCAGTTCAAATATGTTCATCTATAGCAGTTGAATAACAGAATGAGAGGAGAGCTAGAACTGAAACTATGAGAGCCTCGGTTTCTTTGGCCAGGAAAATAAACATGACCCAAAGCCTATTAATGCACATCAAACCGAGTCTGCGCCAAAACTTTACTTATTTAGTGTTAAGTCTGGCGGGGGATGCAGAAGGCTCTCTAGACGGAAGTTTCTAGTTCAAACTCTCACCCAGTCATTGTGAAGCCAGCTCCCATAGAAGGTGGAGCGGACAGTAAAAGAATATCTCAAGTGTTTTCTAAGTCAAAGCAGGACTCAAGGCCTGGGGCTGGCAGAGATCAACCACCAAAGCTCCTCACTGGTCTTGGGGACCGGCTGGTCCCACCATATCCACCAACACAACTGTTTTGAGTCCCCTCACTTGTGAAAACTTGTGCTGGAGTGACCACAAAGCCTATCTCTAGCTTTGGTCTTAGCTGACAGCGAAAGCCCTGTTGTTCAACCGGCCTCCCCTCCTGGGGTCTCACTCCCACCCCCCTACCCCAGCCCTCCAAAGGCAGGAACTTTCCCAGCACCAAGATCAGCAAAGCCAGACACTCAGGGGGCTAGACCTCAAGATACCAGGGTGAGCTCCAGACCAGGGTCCTGCTGTTGCTCCCAGATCCAGTGCTGAGGTCTCCACCTCCAACAAAGTCCTTTTAAAAGAAAAACTTTAGACACAATGGTGTGTGTGTGTGTGTGTGTGTGTGTGTGTGTGTGTGTGTGTGTTGCTGGGGATTGAACCCAGGGGAACTCTACCACTGAGCTATATCCTCAGCCCTTTTAATTTTGAGACAGGGTCTTCCTAAGTTGTCCAGGCTAGCCCTGAACTTGGGATCCTCCTGCCTCAGTCTCCTGAGTTGCTGGGATTACAGGTGTGAGGCACCACACCTGACTTAGACAGAATAAATTTAACAGAGTTTATTTGAGCATTAAAGGATTCAGGAATCAGGCAGCACCCAGAGCCAGAAGAGGCTCAGAGAGCTCTGTCCCAGCAGCGTGGGCAGTGAGTTTTAGAGACGGCATGTGGAAGTTCAATGGAGAAATGACTTCACAGTGACTGGGAGACAGTTTGAACTAGAAACTTCCATCTGGTCCCAAGCGGAGGGTATTCTATGCCTTGTCCTTGTGCGGGTTGGTTCCATGAAAAATCCCCAGGTGGAGGCTAGCTGCCGAGTTTCTCATTGGAGAACTTTTCATTTTATTGTCTTCACAGGGCATCTGCTTGCTCCCATGGGAACCCAGGACACTGAAGCCATCCCAGCCTAATGGCCTCCCAATTAAATTTTATTTTTTTAACATTCCCAGAAAGTTGGAATCCTTGAAGCCCATAAAAGCTGGGGAGAGAGACAGAGACAGACTGAGTCAAAGCTGGCATGTTCCCATGGAAAAGTTTACCTTCAGGCGTGAGTGGATTTGTGTATATCAGATAAGACTCCAGATTTCAGAGAAAAGACCCAGAGATTCAGGGTCACATCTGGCCAGAATTTTCTCCAGTGGGTCATCCCAAGAGATATGGCTTTCCTCTGAATTTGGCAACTACTGGGGTTGAAGGCAGGTGGAAAAGAGAAGTCAAAGAGGCCTCTGAGATGTCAAGCCTTGGTGGACAGAATGGGGTGGGAGGACAGGAAGAGCAGCTGAGGAAGGCGCAGGCTTCCTGGGGTGGAGGGTAGAGGCTGGCAAGAGGTGGAACGTGGGGAAGTACCCAATCCTGGCATGCTGGGTGAAGACACAGGACATGTGAGGGTGATCAGGGATTGACATGAATTGGGACAGTGGGAGGCAGCTGTCCAGGGGCCACTGTGACAGGTGTGGACTGAGCCCACTTGCAGGGCACGGTGGAACTGAGGGGGCTCATAAGAGGGACTTCCTCTTCCATCTGCAACTTACAGCCTCTCCCACTGTCCACCTTCCTTCCACCTGAAAAACCCCAAAACAAGGAGCAGGAGACGGAGGCAGAGAAACCTGAGCCCAAACCCACATGCCACGGGCCGTCCTCCCTGAGCCTCAATCTCTGCACCTATATAGTGGGTGTAAAATCACCTTCCCCAGAGGATGCATTTCAAAGCACGGTGCATTTCACAGGGGCTTAACAAAGATTTCATTATCATGAAATGATTAACTGCTTGCATCGCGGTTGAAAGGTAGGAGCCTGGAGCCAGACAGCCTAGGTTCAAATCCCTTAGTGGTTAAACCTGTTTTCACCTCTCTGAGCCTCAGCTTCCACATCTGTGAAGTGGGGTTGTTGTGAGTTGCCACTGGACAGCACTCAGGACAATGCTGGCACAACAGTGCTAAGTGTCATTAGTGTCACCCAACAGTGTGGTGCCACCCACTCCTGAGAGTGAGTCAGACAAGGCTCCAGCAGAAGAAGCCCCATCCCACAGGTCGGTCTGTGAGGTCACCTTGCATCTTCTCAACACACATGCATGATCTTCCTTCTCTCCACCAGGTCTAGGTGGAGTCGCACAGGCTGGATAAAGGCCTACTTCCCCTCCCCCTTCCTGGGGCTGCAAGTGCTGCTGGGACTTGGCAGTATCTCCTGTGCCCTGTGGGAGTGTAGCTGGGCCCTCTGTCCCCAGAGCAAGTCGCTGACCTCGCACCCTCCCGTCAGGGACTCCTGCCCATCCCTGCTTTCCAGAAGCTCCTGTCGCAAACTGGAGTCTCTGGGGAAGGAAAGAAAAGCGCCAGCCGGTGTCCCCAACACAGCCTGGCTACCGAGAATCCATCAGCCCTGATTGAGCCCAAATCAGACGCACAGCCTCTGCAAGGGTGCCTGTGTGAGGGGGAGCATTGAAAGATAGAAGGTGGGGAGAAGGAGGGAGCCCCATTACTTGTTGATCAGAGGACGGGTGGAGAGGAAGACCGTGGACGCTGTCAGAGTGCAGGAGAAGGGGAGGAGCCCACGGGACTGTGCTGCCCTTGGCGTTACCCCACAGACCCCGCGGCTGCCTGGAGGACTTCGGGGGGATGTAGGCGATCAGGTGTATTTTCTGAAGTGATCACAAAGCCTCCATGACGAGGCAGAGTCTGAGCATAGTGAGGAGGTGGCCCAGCCTGTCCTGGGATGTCCCTAATCCCTGGCTGCCCGCTTTGGAATTCCTGGGCTCCTTTCAGCTTCTCAGGGGTCCGATCCAGAAACACTGTGACAAATTGGCCCAAAACTCCAAGGCCTCCTCACCAAATTGAATCCGCATGGACTGTCCGCTCCGCAGCCGAACCGCAGCGCGCGAGATGCAGGGATCCAGCTGTTGGTGGTGTCCTGTAGTGTTTGCTGCCTCTTTGAAGAGGACACCGCCAAATGCTGGGACTTGGGGGAGAAAAACACATTAGGACCAGAGCGCTGGGTAGGCAGCCCCCCGCAGCCCCCCGCAGCCCGGCACAGGAAAGGGAGAAGGCATTTCTCAGGCTTCTCTGGGCCTGCAGAAGATGACAGCCTCCCGCCATGGATAGCTGCGCGATGGACCACCTCCCTGAGGCCCAGGAGTGGTTTCCATGTTTGCAACAGGCCAGTTACTCTGGGTCTCTGAGTGCTGCAGCCACCGCCTCCACGTGGTGGTCCCACCTGGTTCTGCGCTGTCCCTGGGCCACCCCAGCTGGCTGCTGACCTTTGCCCTTGGCAGGTCCCTCCACTGGCAAGTCCCCTCCCTCCCCCCCCAGAGACACTGCCACTTCCCCAGCCAAAACCTTCCCAGATGTTGAGAGAATCCGATGGGACAGCATGTATAAGGACCACCAGGGGACTGAAATGGCAGATTCTGGAAAACCTGGGTGGGGACCAGCTGGCTCAGTGCTGGGGAGGGGCGGAGAATACCTGAGATTTATAAGCAAGTACCTCACACTCCTAAGGAGGCAGTTTAAAAAGTCCCAGCTCCAGAGCACAAAAGAGAACCCCAGTCTAGAGAAAAGGCAGGACTGGGCACCAAGGAGCAGAGGCCGCTTCTGAAAGAGCCAGAGAGCGCCCGGGCTTCCCTCCCCGGAAATCAGCCTGGTCAAGCCAGGCGTGGTGGTGCACGCTTGTAATCCCAGTACTTGGGAGGCGGAGACTGGAGGATCCAGGTTCACGGCCAGCCTCAGCTACTTAGTGAGGCTTCCGCAACTTAGTGAGACCCTGTTTCAAAACAAAGAATAAAAAATAGGGCCGGAGGTGGAGCTCGGAGGTAGAATGCCCCTGGGTTCAATCCTCGGTACCGCAAAAAAAAAAAAAGAAGAAATCAGCCTGGTCAGAAACTCCTTAGCCCAGGCAGCGCAGCGCAGCTGGAGACGCAGCCCCAGTCCCTGGCTGCTTACACGATGGCATCAGAAACCTTATTCTGAAACAATTACAGATTCAAAGGGAGTTGCAAAAATAGTGCAGAGAGGCCCTGTGTACTCTTGGCTCAGTTTCCCCCAACTGTTCCATTTTACTAAATGTTCACTGAAGTACGACATCAAAGCCGGGTTCTGGGCACTGGCACCATCCACACATCTTCTTCAGACTTACACAGGGGCGCTTCAGTTGTTCTCTGAAATGGCTCTCAAATACTGTATTGCCAGCAATAGTGTGTGTGTGTGTGTGTGTGTGTATGTGTGTGTGTATGTGTGTATGTGTGTGTGTATGTGTGTGTGTGTGTGTGTGTGTGTGTGTGTGTGTGTGGTGCTGGGGATAGAACCCAGGGCATTCTTTCTACCTCCAAGCTATACCCCCAGCCCTATTTTATTTTTTTATTTGGAAACAGCATCTTGCTAAGTTACTGAGAACCTCGCTAAATTGCAGAAGCTGGCTTTGAACCTGTGATCCAACTGTCTCAGCCTCCCAAGTACTGGGATTACAGGAGTGTGCCACTACACCCATTCTTTTTTTTTTTTTGTGGTACTGGGGATTGAACCCAAGAGCGTTCTATCTCCAAGCTACACCCCCAGCCCGATTTTATTCTTTTATTTTGAAACAGGGTCTCACTAAGTTACGGAGGCCTCACTAAGTAGCTGAGGCTGGCCACGAACCTGTGATCCTCCCGTCTCAGCCTCCCAAGTACTGGGATGACAAGCGTGTGCCACCACACCTAGCTAGCACCATTCTTAAGAATGATTTTACACTGTGTTCATCAACATGGTTGTTCAGAAATTTCCCCTTTGCCCTGTGTTCCTGACAGCATGCCACTCAGGCAGGGTGGTAGGAGACACGGCCCCTCCTATTTTCCTCGGTTTCACCGGGAAGCCGAGGAGACTGAAAAGAGCGGAGGGGAAATCGCAGGACAGCGGCAGCCGCCCGCCTGTTCTTGCTCTCCAGGGACTGCCATGGGTCTCACACAGGCACAACCAACAGCAGGAACGGGGTGCTGAACCTTCATGAAAGAGGGTGGCTTAGTCTCCTCCCTGCCACCTTAGAAGACCTAGGTGTCTGTCCCATCACCTTTAAAGTGACCTGTACCCCAATTTTTCATCTGTAAAGGGTAATAACAGAACCCACCTCTTAGGGGGAGGAGGAGGACTCTATGAGGTGGTATTTGTAAAAAGGGTGGAATAAAAAAGATTTATTATAGCCAGGCGTGGTGGCGCACACTTGTAATCCCAGTACTTGGGAGGCTGCTACAGGAGGAGTGCGGGTTCGCGGCCAGCCTCAGCAACCTCATGAGGTCCTCTGCAACTTAGTGAGACCCTGTGTCAAAATAAAAAATAGGGCTGGGGGTGTAGCTCAGAGGTAGAATGCCCCTGGGTTCCATCCCCAGTACCACACATACATACAAAAAGTTTTATTATGCCTGTTGCATAATAAATCCACCATATGATAAATTAAAATAAATAATAAAATAGATACATTAATAATTAGTAAAAATAAAATAAATATCTATAAATGATTTTATGGGCGAGCAGTCTCATGCTACGGCTTTTCCAATAGCCTGGCGTACACGCAGCTTTGGGGAAGCAAGGAGGTCGGTGACAGAGCATCTCATTTACATGGGGGATGCCTTTTGCGTGCAAAATTGATTTAATACGCAAATAAGCTGGAGTCGATTGAAGACAATTAACCACATGTTTTGAATAGTGACTGTATTTTAGAACAACCACCAGCTCCACCACAGCCTTGTTGGGGAGTCAGGTTTTCTCGTGGACCAGCCTTCCTCCCTGTGGTTTTGGCAACACCTCTCCGTGCTGGGTCCATCAAGGCTCCAGAGGCAAGTCTGCAAGCTGGGGCTGGATCTGAATATTTGCTCATTGCAGAAGGTCCCCAACTCAGGGTAATTCAACTTGCAATGTTATGACTTTGCAGTGGGGCAAAAGCATACCCATACGACCGCTCTGTTTTTCATTTTCAGTATAGTAGTTGATACATTACGTGAGATGGTCCACACTTGTAAAGTAAGCTTTGTGTTAGATGATTTGGCCCAACTTTAGGCTAATGAAGGTGTTCTTTGCACATTGAAGGTAGGCTGGGCTGGGCTGCAATGTTGCATAGGTTAGGTCTAAATATTTTAAATGACCTACACCCTCAGACTGGTTTTATATTTCTTATTTGGAAACAGGGTCTCACTTGGTTGTTGAAAGCCTCACTTAATTGCTAAGGCTAGCTTCGAACCTTCGATCCTCCTGTCTCAGTCTCCCAAGTACTGGGATTACAGGTGAGCGACACCATGCCCGGCTTTAAATGTACTTTTGAAATACAA
Organism: Glis glis; assembly: GCA_004027185.1. NCBI lineage: Eukaryota > Metazoa > Chordata > Mammalia > Rodentia > Gliridae > Glis > Glis glis. The sequence continues at coordinate 21,825 of PVJS01025437.1, forward strand.
GTTGGTGCCGGGTGTGGTGGCACATGCTTGTAATCCCAGTACTTGGGAGGCTGAGACAGGAGGATCGCAGGTTTGCAGCCAACCTCAGCAACTTTGTGAGGTCCTCTGCAACTTAGTGAGACCCTGTTTTAAAATAAAAGAATAAAATCGGGCTGGGGTGTAGCTCGGAGGTAGAATGCTCCTGGGTTCCATCCCCAGTACTATAAAAAGTATGAATTTGCCGGGCGTGGTGGCGCACGCTTGTAATCCCAGTACTTTGGGAGGCGGAGACCGGAGGATCCGGGTTCGCGGCCAGCCTCAGCTCTCGCTCTCTCTCCCTGTCTCTCTCTCTCTCTCTCTCTCTCTCTCTCTCTCTCCATAGTGAGGCCCTCCGCAACTTCGTGAGACCCGATTTCAAAATAAAGCATAAAAAAAATAGGGCCGGGGGCGTAGTGCGGAGGTAGAATGCCCACAAAAAAAAAAAATATGAATTGATATCTTTGCCTTTTGAAGGGTTTATCAGGGATGCAGCCCCATTGTAAGTCAAGGAGCATCTGTACTCATCGTTTTGTTTTTCAAGATTCTGCAGAACCTGAAAAAGGCACGGGCAGAATCTTATTGGAGAATCTTGAGCAATGAACGGCAGAGCCCTTTCCATGGGCATCTTGGGAAAATCAGCCAGACCTCTGATGCTGGGCACATCTGCTGGACCAGCCTTGCTGCGAAAGTCGGGGGAGCCTTCTCAGCTGGGCTGTGCTCTCCCTGGGGCCATTCAGAGAAAGCCAGAAATCTTTTTGTCCCCAGATGGCAACAACTGGGGCGGAGAGATGGGAGGTTAAACAGATTATGGGCTCAACAGCAGGGAGCTCCTAATAGACCCTGTTCAAGGGGACATACCGCCCAGGGATTCCGTACTTCATTATGGTGATTAGAAAGGAAACCTGAGATTTTTTTTTTACTGCAACAAAATAGAGATAACATAAAACTTACCATTTTGACCATTTTGGAGTGCACAGCTCCAAGTACATTAAGTACATTCACCATGTTGGACAACCAACCCCCACTATCTAGTTCCAAAAATTTTTCCCCACCCCCGTTAAACAATATCTGTTCATTCCTTCCTGCCCTTGGCCCCTGGTAAACTCTAGTCTACTTTCTGTCTCTATGAACTTGTCTACTCTAGGTTTTTTTTATATAAGTGGAATCTTACAATATTTGTCCTTTTGTGTCTGGCTTTTCACTTAACACGATGTTTTCAAGGTTCATCCATGTTGTGACATGGATCAGAATTTCCTTCCGAATAATATTGCATTGTATGTATGTGCTGTCTTTTGTACATCCATTCATCTTTTGAACGTGCGGGTTATTTCCACATTTGTGAACTTGCTGGGATGTATACAGGTATACAGGTATGTGCTGGGGTCCTTGCTTTCCATTCTCCTGGATGGACTTCTGGGTCATACGGTAAGGAAGGCTGTGATCTTGCTTCAAAGCTTTGATTTCTTGGCTAAGGCGAGTCCCAGCCCACTGTACAGGAGACACATGTCACACCATGCTGTTGGAGACCAATCCCATGAACTAGCTATGTCTTTGTCATAGTGAACAGCACATGCCTTCTGCTCTGACAGATGATTGACACAGTGAAGGAGGGGAGGCAGGAAGTGAGGGTGTCCATCTTCCATGTGGGAAGCCTCAGGCACAGGAACTCTCCAGGCACGTATAGGGAGCACAGAGGTGAGGGTCCTCTGCCAGAGATCGCAAGCTAGCTCAGGGTAGATGTGCTCCTTAGAAGTCACTAATACTTGTTCTGGAATGATCACTATCCTAGCAGCGCTGTCTGTTTTTTCCTCCCCATTGAGCGTTAGGACAGTGGAACTTGGCTCATGTGGGGGCCACTTTGGGACTTAGGCTGAGGAGTCCATCTCTCCGGGTCACTGAGCAGAAACACTCGGTGCTTCCTGGACGGGGTGGTTCTTACAGGTGTTTGGGGATCATAACGTTGCCTTCACTTGCCCTGGGAAGGTCAAATCAACTGACTGATTAGAAGAAGCGCCTAGAACATAGCCTGCGTAGAAGTGCTCAGAGCATGTTCTCACTCTGGGGTTGAGCATTATTTAAGGGGTGCAGAGAGAAGGCCAGGACCTGCTTTCACGGAGCTCACAGTCTGGGAGAGATGGTTCTGCCCAGAGTTGAGGGTCATTTCGAGAATGGTGGGATTTGCGCTGGATCTGGAAGACAGGTGTGATTCGAGTGGGTGAAGGTGGACATGAAGGCCCGCCACGGGGAGCTGATGGAGAAGTTGGGCTAGAGTTCGAGAAGATGCATACCTCGGAGTGGCCAAGGAGCTCATGGGAAATGCAGATTCCCTGTCTCCACCCCAGAGGCTCCCGTTCAAGTGTGGAGTGGAGTCAGGAAGATCCTGTGGTAACCAGCTCTTCGGGGCCCCTTGTGTGGGTGGTTCCTGGGCAGGTTGCTGGCCACCTTGGATGGCGCGGAGTTGGGAGGAATCAAGTTCAGATGAGTGGGGATCATAGAAGTTCTTGAATGAGAGTGGAGGTGAGAACGGGAGCAGAAGTACAAGAGAAAATAACTCCAACCCCAAACCTTAGGATGATTATTCAGCCTTAAAAAGCAATGAAGTGTTGACATATGCAACAGCAGAGGTAAACCTTTAAAACATTATGCTAAGTGAAAGAAGCCAATCACAAAAGGCCACACAGCGCATAATTCTACTTATGTGGAATATCCCGAACAGGAAATTCCACAGAGACAAAGAGCTACATAATGGCTGCCAGGCGCTGGGGAGGAAGGGGATAGGTGCAACTTGTTAATGGGTACAGGATTTCTTTCAGGGGTGATGGAGTAGAGAGTGGTGATAGTTACACAACACTGTGAATATACTAAATGCCGCTGAATTATTCAGTTTAAAATAGCTAACATGGTAAACTTTACAGTAGATGTATTTTCCAATAATTAAAAATGGTGACAAGAGCCGGGCGTGGTGGCGCACGCTCGTAATCCCAGTACTTGGGAGGCAGAGACCGGAGGATCTGGGTTCGCGGCCAGCCTCAGCTACTTAGTGAGGCCTCCGCAACTGCGTGAGACCCGGTTTCAAAATAAAGTATAAAAAATAGGGCCGGGGGTGTAGCTCGGAGGTAGAACGCCCCTGGGTTCAATCCCCGGTACCGCAAAAAAAAAAATGGTGACAAGCACATATTCATACTACTACATTTTGTATTGTGTGTGTGTGTATATCTATACATGTGTGTTTGTTGTTGCTGTTTTTTTTTTAGTACTAGAGATTGTACCCAAGAACATTCTACTTCTGAGCTACTCCCCAGCCCTTTTTATTTTAAAAAAGGATCTCACTAAGTTGCTGAGGGTCTCGCTAAGTTGCTGAGGCTGGCCTCAAACCTGCAATCTTTCTGTCTCAACCTCCCAAGTAGTGGAATCACAGGCCTGCGCCACTGTACCCAGCCTACTGCTACATTTTATAATAAGCAAGAGCTGACTTTTGTCCCATTGCACCATGAAAAGTGTACTTGGTGGTCTCAACCAAAGAGTGCTGCAGTGGGTTTTAAATATATTATTTTGAAGGCAGTTGCTCAGGACCTTTGCAGATCTCTCCTGCAAAAATCCAAGACCAATAATGCCTACGGGTTAGAGATACGCCCGGTGCACCGCGGTGTACACTTGAGAGGTAAGCCGTCTCTCTTCTCCAGCATGCAGAGCGGCCTTGAGGGAGGTCCAGCGTCAAAGCCGTTTCCCTCTCTTGTTGTTACTGGCATGAGCGAGCAGGAGGTGGGAAGGAAGAACGGGAGACTTCAGGGGCCTTCCTGGACACAGCCAGTGCTCTGGTTTGCAGCAAAGAGAAGAAGAGAGTCCTGGGCGATGCAGCCAGGCCGGAAGCTTCCAGGATGTGGCTCGCAGATGGAATTGGGCTTGCTTCCCACCTATCAGCCTCAGGGACTTATGTTCCCTCTTCTTTGAAGGGAGTAGAGCAGCAAAATCCATCCCAAACCTAGACACGGGGCTGAGGAAATCATGCTAATGGCCTGGCCTCTCCCTCCACCCAAGCTCTGCTGGCAGACGCTCAAGGGCCCGCAGCGCAGGCCAAGACAAGCAGCTTGGGGCTTCCAAAGCAGCCCTCGGAGCCCCATGCACACAGCACCAGGTTCCTGGGTCCACTGAAGGTCCATCGATCCACCACCTGGATGGACGTCGGCTGCTCCCCCACCAGTTTTCAGAGGCGATTCTTCAGGAAGGAATACTGTCAGCTGCTGGCCCCAAGGGACAAGAATTCAAGAAAGCTTGGTGGAAAGGATTGGTATGTTTTCTTCTTCTCTCCCCACTGTGGGTTACAAGTGCTGATGGCGGATGGGCTTTGATTCTCCCTCCCTCAGCTGTCCTCCGGGAAGGAGCAGCCCAGGAGCAGAGCTGCCACCAACCCATCAGCAGAAAGCAGGCTCCCTGGGATGTGGAAGATTTGTCACTTAGGGCTCACTGAGCCCCTCCCGAAGGTCACATTTTAAGAACCGCCACGCCTGAGTTCTCTGCTCTGGTCCCAGAAACCCAGAGAAACCCTGGGTATGTACTCTTCATTTCAAAGGTTTCAAGCACTACTGAATGACTCGGTTTGATCCAAACTCATTCATTCATTCACTCACTCATTTATTCATTCAGTGTTTACTCAGTATGTTTTCTGTGTGTACAACTAGCCCAGGAGTAGTGGGGTTCCAGACCCAGCATCAGGCCCAGTACCCCGTGAACCAGATATTACCTGTGTCTGTTGATCAAATGAATGAATGCATGGAATTTTGTCTTTAAGAAATTCGCAATCCAGTTTGGACCTCAGGACCTCCAGACTTTTTAGAAGAGGAAGACATGACCCATTTCTGATCATGTCACAGTGAATCTACAGGGCACTTCCAGGGGAAGACATAAAGACAATTTTTAGGAGAAAACCCCCTTCCCTAGGATATGCACCAAATAGGTTCCCACTGCCGGGTTCGCGGAAGGCCCAGCTGCTTTCTTACACAAATTGTTCAGCCAGTGAAGCATTGTATCAGCAAAGGGGCAGGAGGCCTTTGAAGTTGGTCGACTTTCTTTGGTGGCTGAGATTTTCCTGGGTGACTGATTTTCACATATCTATCTTCTGGGTCTAACTTGGCCTCCACCAAGCCAGGGCCTTAGGCTCTACCTCGTTGCTCATTAACTAGGAGGAATGCACACGAGGCTTTCAAGAACTTTGCCATTGTAACACCACTGATTTATGGTCCCGATTTTACAGCTCCAACTTGGGTCAATTTGCCCAAAGAAGTGGAGGTCCCTGGGATGCACAATGCACTGATTAATCATGATCCTGAGTGAAGAACAAAGGAAGGGGGACCCTGCAGCCCTGAGCCTTTCTTCTTGCCCTCGAGGCTCTAGTCCTAGATGAAGCATGGATACAGAGTCTGAGTTCTGCAGCAGCAGTCATGCCCAAGAGAGAGCTTTTCCTTGCTGCATATATTTACCTGGTTACACATGGGGTGACCACCCTGTGATGGTCTGTGTAAATGCATTTCTTCTACATATGTGCACCACTAAAGGACTTTAGGGAGAAGCCGTGGATGACCATATAGAAATGCACACTCACAGGCAATTGAGGAGTATGGTCAATAGGAGGATAGCATTTAGCTATTACTAGAATCATTGACATTCAATCCACTCTTCCTGGAAAAACAAAGCCCGCTTCTCGCAGGCAGGAGGAAGGAAGTCACTCTCCCGTCGGTCCTTTCTTCTCATATCACCTGATCTTAACACCGTGTCTGTTAAACTTCTTTTTTTTTTAAACGTGCTTTTATTGGTGCATTGGAGTCTCACATCACAATGAATATCTATTTGATGTTAACATACATGCACACAGCTCTTAGTGTCCCCCCACCTCCCCCCACCCGTATGAAGTACCGAGAATGATGTTGGTATATTCTCACATGTACACATTGTTTATGATAGTAATTCCACTGATTCGCTTCTTTTTTGCCCTTCCCCTTCCCTTGTACCACTT
>PVJS01025438.1:0-27851 GCA_004027185.1 Glis glis
TGTAGTCCCAGGTTCTGACTGCACGTGGAGGGTCAGAGGAACCAGTAGCTGGTCGAACGGTCTAAGAGTTGGAGTCTTAGGATTGGAGCAACCACTAATTCAGTCCCAGTCCAAGACGTGAAGATCAGAAAGCTTCTTCAGAGAAACGATGGTGGAGTTTCAGTTCCAAGAGCAGGAGGCCGAGAAGATCAAGCTCTTCGGAGAAAGACGGAGCCGGCCTCTGACGATCTCAGGCGAGAGCAGATGCGTTTTTCCTGGAAAGAGTCGCACCCAATCTACGCGGCTTCTACCTCTTTTATCTAAGTCCCCACCTATCAGAATCCTGCTGCCTACATTCAGGGCAGGGCTTTCTGTTTAATCTGCTGTTATACACCCAAAATCACATAATCTTGGGTGTGTCATGATCAGGTCAAGTTGACAACCTAGATTAACTATCACATCAGGTTTCTTATGTTTATTCCTTTGTTGCTTTTGGTAGCTCTCTCTCTCACTTTGTAGGTTTCCGATGTCTACTCCCTTTATAGTTTCTTATCCTGGAGGTAGATAGTTACTACTAGGTGAGCCTTAAAGGTGAATAACCTTTACTGAATGGTTATTCTCACTTGCTCGGTATAATGTCCATTTGCAGGCCTAATTCTTGGTCTCTTTCAGTGATTGGGACCCTTGCTTGGTGCCTCTGACTACCTGTGCAGGCGACCAGTGCCACTATTGCCCCTCTCACTGCAAGCGTGGATCTCCGTGGTCTCCACTTGGGCTGTCCTATGTCTTTTTCTGTCTACACCTATGGCAGGTGTCACCAACAGGGGGCCCCGGGCTTGTGTCTCTCTTTGCCTACAGAAGCGGTGGCTGTCACTTTGACCCGATTCTGTGCTAAAATGGAACTCCACGTTTTCCACAGAGAGGGCTGGTTTTGGTCCAATTTTTCCCCAGGTATCACAGCTGTATGTCCTGTGGTGATCCCTGGGGATTCTACAAGGTCACTGCAATCCGCAGGCTCCAAGTCTGTCCCATCTAAATGTCGCCAAGGACTGTCTGCTTATCCATGCATCTACCACGTCCCACAGCAGACCCCACTCCCACCTCTGCCAGGGCAATCCGCGCCATCTCAGACCCCACGAGTCCCTGTGGCCGCGCTGGGTGGTCTCCCCTGGGGCGGCTCGTTGACTTACGGTCTTGTCGAGTGCTGCTCTTAATCTCTGGGGGGGGGGCTCAGCTGCTGCCGCAGGTACTGATCAGGCCTCCCGGCCCTGGGGACTCTGCCAAGCGTGAATCGAACTGCTGCTGGCTTTTGTCGCTGATGCTCTGCAGGGCTGGTTTTAGAAGAGCTCCCTGGCTTCTTTGTTGGTTTCCTGCAGGAGCCACAATACCGGTAGCCACCAGTGCGGTCTGACCAAGATGGCGCCACTGCCGCTTCCGCCGATGCAGCAGTTTGGGTCTGTGTGGCGCGTGGAGCGAGTCGCTGCTGCCTTCACTCTGCTATTCTGCAGCTGCTGGATTCACAGCAGGTCGCTGGTGTCTCCATTGGTCTTATGTGGAAGCCACAATGCTGGTAGCCACCGGTAAGGTCCTGCTAAGATGGCGCCGCTGCAGCTGCTGGCGTTTGGTGTGTGGAGTGTGGAGGAGCCGCTGCTTGCTTCCGTCTCTGTGATCTGCAGTTGAACTCACAGCAGGTCTCTGGCTTCTCTGCCGGCGGCGTGTGGAAGCCACAATGCCAGGAGCTGCCAGCGCAGTCCGGCCAAGATGGTGCTGCCGTTCCTTAGGTAAGGCGCTTGGAGCTTTTTACTTTCCACTGTTTTGTCTTCTGTCTTTGATTCTGTCATGTTTCAAATTTTTCATTGTTTAGTTCAAATCGTTGTTGCTTTTCTTCTCCTGTCGTTAAGTTGCTTTCATGGCGATTGAGACCCAAGTCTCAGAGAGATCTAATGTGTTATCTCCCTTAGTTGCCATCTTGGATCTTCTGAGGATTTCTTTTATTCATTCAATGGAAATTTGTTGAGTGCCTTAAATATGCCAGACAATTTTGTACGAGAGGAACTACAGCAATGAAAAGACAGACGGGTACAGAACCCCTACTCTCTCTGTTATAGTAAGAGACCCAAATATAATGAATAATTAAATTATGTGGCTGGCCTTAAAAAAGTGAAAAATGCGATGGAGAAAAACAGATCAGGATAAGGGAGGTTGGAGAGCTTGTGGGCATGAGGTAGGATGCTATTTTAAATCAGGAGGGAAGTGGGATGGAGCACAGATTTAAAAGGCGATGGGAAGCATCATGTGGGAGCCGGGCAGACTGAGAAGACAGCATGTGCAAAGGGCCAAAGGCAGAGAATAACCTACAAGTTCCCTCTGCAGTAAGTAGGTCCTAGCGTTAAGTGGACTAGTTGTGGAGAAGACAGGGCATGAGGGCAGAACAAGAATGAATGGGACCTCGTGAGCTAGGTGAAGGACTTTGGCTATTATTCTGAAATTGTATTAATAATGGATAATAAAAAGAAAGAAAAAAAAACACAAAATAGTATTAAATTCCCGCTATGTGTCTAAGGTCGGCTAGAGGCATCTGATCATAGAGACAGTAAACTACAATAAGTATGTATAGGAAACCCACACAATTTAGTTCAAGAGATAAGATATGATCACGTAAGGCAATTGGAGAGATTTCCTCCTTCTACTTTTCCAATGAATTTCTTATCTTTTTATTAAAGCAGCATTTATGTATGACCTTCATATATAAAATTGATATGACCAGAGCCATTCTGTTGAATGTGGTGAGCTGAAACACAGCTGTAGCAAAAGTTCCCACTTGTCTCTTCAATACAAGAGAAATATTATCAATAAAATAATTGGGCTGGGGATGTAACTTAGTGGTAGAGCACTAGTTTAGCATACCTGAGGCCCAGAGATCAATCCCCAGCACTGATTATGATAATAATGATAATAATAAATTAATAATAATAACATTAATTCAGAAGTCTGGAACTCATTATTTTTTTTTTATTAATTCATCTCTTTCCAACAACTCCCTGGCTTTCTATCCAATAAATACTTTTGATATCCACTGTTACAATATATCTTGTATTTTTCCATTTCTCTCCAGCTCAATTGCCGTTACCTTAATTCAACTTCTCTTTTTTCCTATGAGCTAAATATTATTTTTTGTTTTCATCTTTTAATGTACTTTTATTGGTGCATCATAATTCTGTATCATAATGAGGTTCAGAGAGATAGGAACACACATGCACACAGCACTTGGTGAATGGATTAAAATATTCTTCTAATAGATCTCCCCCACTTTCTAGTTATCCCTCCATCGTTCATTTGATCAACAGCTATTGAGGACCAACAATGTAAGGAAACATTCTAGGGGCTTTGGGCAATCAGTGGAGAAAACAGACAAAAATCTCTATCTTCATGAATCTTACATTCCAGTGCTCATCTAATGACAGTAAAAACAAATATGATAAAGAATCATTCTATAAGGAAGTAAATAGTTTGGAGAATTTAGGAAACATGTAGAAAAAAGTGATGAGGAACTGGGACAGCAAACAGAAAGCATTGGGGAACACTGCAATTTTAAATATGGTGGCCACAGCAGAGCTGGCTGGAAAGGTGGAATTTGATGAAAAGATTCCAGGAGGCAAAAAGTATGGAACAGAAGGAGGCCACTGTGGCTAGAGCAGGGTGAGTGAAGGAGAATAGGGGAAGTGAACACAGAGACAGCGACCGGAGGTGGATGCCGGTCACAGCAGGTCTGGACTGCCACTCTTGTCTTTGGCTTTTCTTCTGATGCAGATGGAAGGCAATGGAGGCTTTTGAGCATCGGAATGTCATGACCATTGCTATTTTATATAAGGAAAATGCTCGCTTTGGCTGTTACTTTGAAGATAGATCATAAGAAAAACTCTAGGAGGAACTTGGGGTCAGCAAACCAAACGTGGCATTGGCTATGACCAGAGGGAGGCCAGTGGAAATGGTGAGGAATTCACTGGATTCTCATGATACTTGGAAGGTAGACCGACTTGACATGATTTCCCAATGACTGGGATAAAGGTGGAAAGAAAAAGACAAGTTAACTGTGACTCAAACTATTTGCCTGAGCAATGGGAAAGGCATAGTTGTTACCAAAAGAGGGAAGACAGAGAGTAGAACATTTTGGGGGTGGAGATGGAGAGTCTGCATTTATTTTTTCCCTTTGGTACTGTGGATTGAACCTGGGGACATTCTACCTCTGAGCTATACCTCCAGCCATTTTTATTTTTTTAAACAGTATCTTGCTAAGTGCTAAGGTTCTCATTAAGCTGCTGAGGCTCACCTTGAACCTGTAATCCTCCTGTCTCAGCCTCCCAAGCACTGGGATTACAGGTATATGCCACCACTCCCAGCTTTGATTTTTGATATTATAGGATTATGTCATGTCCTCTATAAAGTTTAGTTTGTTGAAATAAATTTCCAATTCCTTCTCATGCCCAAATGCCCCTTGTGATTTATCTGCTCTCTGCCTTCCGTTCTGGTCTTATATCACATAGTTTAGCAAAAGAAAAAATTACCAGTCATATAATAGCATAATTAAGTATATATGTATAACTGTATATGTATAAACTGTATATGTATACATACATATAGTTATATATGTATATCTATGTGTAGATATACATATATATGTGTATACACACACACACACACACACACACATATATATATATATATTGCTGATGTTGTTTTGTTTTTGTTTTTGTTTTGAAACAGAGTCTCACTAAATTGCTGAGGCTGGCCTCGCACCTGCATTCCCCCAGTCTCAGCCTCCCAAGTTCTGGGATTACAGGCCTGTGCCACCATACCCAGGAATATTCTTCAATGCAGAGCTGAGAAGACTGAATCACAGTGAGGTGAGAGAGTGCGTCATGGACCCAGGATTGAAACCCAGGCAACCTGCTTCTAGAGTCTGTCTTTTTAAGCCTGGTGACTATAAAGGACATTCAGACATTAAACTCAGGAGGTCCTGGTATCTCATAGATAACCGGGGCTGAAGTTTAGGAAGGTGGCCTAGACTTAGATTTAGGAGCTTTCGGTGTTATAAATTTATATTGAAATCCTTTTAGAATGGGCCAACATCTGGACTGAAGATATAAAGGGGTTGGAGAAATAGGTCTAGGAGAAAGCCATGATGAGGAATGCCATCATTTCTACAAAGCTGGTGCAGGAGACTGCTGGGAGAGAGTCAGGACCACTGCAGGGAATGGGGTGACAGAGCCTCAGGGAATAGGGCATGGCACATCTTTGCAATTTTGAGTACTTCTAGGAGGTAATATATACAGGGACCAAAAATGCCCATTGGATTTGACACAGGGAGCTTAGTAGTTATGTTTCTAAGAGTCTTTTGATGGAATGGAGGGGGTTGAACCTATTGAAATACATGTCCTCATGCTTCTAAGAATTTGGTGATTTTGGATTTTACAATGGCCCCCACCTGAAGGAGCTAATAGTCTTTGGACCAGGTCCACTGCTCCAAAAGCTAGCTTAAATCCCTGTGAGAAAAAGTGACCCAAGTTAGGCTATATCTCAGAGTCGATTATCCAATACCATTTCCTAAATTATCAAAAAGTTGTATTTCTTCTGTTATCATCAGGACCCTTTTATATGCTGCCTGCCCTTACCTAAAAGATGCAAATGGACCTTGCCCTAGAGGCTCCTGGATATAAAAAGGACAGCTGGTGGCGAAGGCTCTCTCATGAAGGAAAAGATTTCCGAGAGTTCAATTTTCTAGCATAGATAGCTCTTCAAAAGAACATGCCCGACAAGGAATTAATACACCTTTATCTAGCAAGCCACCTGAGCTAATAGTGTGTGGTTTCTTTTAAACCAGGTATACTATTGAAAATACATATATAACCTAAGTATTTTTAATAGTACTTCTTGAAACCATTTCTGATTTCTGGCTATTTTCAGTCAAGTCTGAAATATTTCTCAAATACTCTTTGTTGAACTAGTAAAAAAAACAAAATAATTGTTATTTCTGCCTATTGGTTTAAAAATAGCCTAACTTAATAGGATTTTTTTTTTTTGCAGTATTGAGGATTGAACCCAGGAGCATTCTACCTCCGAGCTCCACACCCAGCCCTATTTTTTTTATTCTTTATTTTTGAAACAGGTCTCACTAAGTTGCAGAGGGCCTCACTAAGTAGCTGAGGCTGGCCACGAACCCAGATCCTCTGGTCTCAGCCTCCCAAGTACTGGGATTACAAGTGTGTATCACCACACCTGGCTTGCCCCAGTCCTGTTTTTTAGTCTTTATTTTGAAACGGGGTCTCATTAAGTTGCGGAGAGCCACCTCACTAAGTAGCTGAGGCTGGCCACAAACCTGTGTCTCAGCCTCCCGAGTACTGGGATTACAAGTACACACCACCACGCCCAGCTCTTAATAGAATTTTTAAACTTAGTTTATACTTGACTTTTTGACAGATATCTAATCAAATAAAATAAATATATGTCTATACCACCTCCCCTTTACAGATACCATTGGCTATAACAGAAGACAGGAATTATGAATAAAGATCATACCTACAAAAATTGTTTGTATCCATGATCCCCACAATTTTTTTCTTTTTTTTGTGTGTGTGGTACTGGGGATTGAATCCATTGGCTTCTACCTATGAACTACATTCCCAGCCCTATTTTATTTTTTATTTTGAAACAGTTTCTCCCTAAGTTGTTGAGGCTGGCCTCAAACCTGCGATCCTCCTGTCTTAGCCTTGCTAAGTTACTGAGCCTGTCCTCAAACCTGTGATCCTCCTGTCTCAGACTCCCAAGTACTTGGATTATAGGATTATGCCACTATGCCCAGCTCATGATCTTTTTTTAAAAAAAATAACCTGTGTCACAATTTTCAAAATATGTTGTACTTTTTGAGTTTTTTGTAGGTCCTAGTTCAATGTCATGGTGGCTGTCTCCACAGGGGTTATGGTAATGGTTGGTTGGGATTTTGCTTTCATTTGTTATTTTTTTTGTTTTCTTATTTTTAGGGGTATTTTTTTTGCTTTCAATTGTTTCTTGTTCGTATGTTTTGTTTTCTGATTTTTTTGCACTAAGTTCATTTATTTCTAGAATAATCTAGCAATTGAAATTTGAGGTGGAAGAATGATTTCAGGATAAAGGGAGGGCACACATCACCATTTTTCAGTGTTAAACTTCAGTGATAAAATAGTCCATAAATCCCAGAATCACTATATCAATCTTCTAGTACCAAAAAAGTCACTGTCAAGATTGTTTGACAACATCTCTTCCGTTGGAGCTTTTTCTCTTTTTAATTTGGGATGTACTCTCCCATAAGCACCTGGTCTTTTATCCTTGGGGGAGAACAGACACTTGCTCCACGTCAGTCTCCAAGTTTAGCTGGCCACCCCAGCCTCATCCCTGATGACCCCTTCTAACATCCATGATTACAATGATACTCTCGCTGTTGGGTGATTTTAAATAACAGGCCAATCAGGACACATTCCTTTTCATCTTTGCCTCCCATAATTTTCTTTGGTAGAGGTCTTGTCAAAGATGCTTGATTTTTTTTCCTTCCCCAATTATAACTCTTCAAAGGAGAGAAAATGAGACTGGGAGCCCGGGTTTCCTAGCAAACGCTCCTACAACCACAGCTGCTCCAGCGTTTGAAGTCCCCTCTGCCCACCTCTTGATGCTCCGACCCTCTTAATAGCAGCGTTAGCTATTTCAGCTCCTTTTTCTGACCATGTTGGTGGAAAGAGCATGGGAAAACCTTTTATGGAGGACTTTGCTACTCTGCTACCATGCTTGGAAAATAAAAAATAATTTTGATTTATCTGATCCTGGCATATGCATCCAGCTGTATTCTCTTTGCTTAATAAGCAGTCGTGGTTCTCACTGGGTCTTTCTTGATTCCACATCAAGTACTGCAGGTTAGAACCCTATGCAGGTAATAGAAAAGACAATAGCTCAAGGATGTGTCTACTCAATACAGTGCAGACCTAAGGCCCAGATTAAACTCCAGATATTAAAAAACACCTCAAATTCTAATTCTAGTTAGGAGGGGCTAAGGAAAGAGATGAAAATGTATTAAAATAATTTCTTTTAAGGACATAGGCATCGTGGTGCAAGTCTATGATCTCAGTACTTGGGAGGCTAAGACAGGAGGATAGCAGGTTCGAGGACAGCCTCAGCAACTTAGTGAGACCATCAACAACTTGGCGAGATCCTGCTTAAAAAAAAATAGGGCTGGGGGTGTAGCTTGGAGATCAACTGCCCCTAGGTTCAATCCCCAGTACCCTATTATTATTTATTATTATTTTCATTACTATTATTATTATTATTATTATTTTCACAGTTAGGAAAAAGTAAAGAATACTGTATATTTATTATAAAATTCAAAATAAGAACAATATACTATAAAATCAATACCCTTTAGTGGAAGGCAATTTTAATGTCTGTAAGATTGATTACATAAACACAGTCAGACTGTGCATGAAAACATTTTTCTGCCACATCTGACAAGGACATAGATCTGGATGAATATTTTCTTCCTCAGAATAGGACAGAACAGAGTCATAGGCAAGCTTTGCTTTCTGGAGAAACCAAAGTGGGTGAACTGGCTGAGGTTACGATTCGACTCACCTTCATGGACTTCCACATGGATGTTGAGGAAGAACTGTCTAAACACTAACTTATTCCATGGAGCTATTAAATGTTTTTGACCCCTCAAGTCTAACCTTCACTTTTGAACACAACTTGATTTTTGAAGGGGAGGACAAAAGTACTAGCTAAGGTTGAGGAGAAGAAAAACACTTTTTTGTTTTCCAGTTTTCACTGTGTAGAACAACAACAAGGAAGTCCAGGCCACAGATGATCTGAAAATGGAGGAAATTGGAATTCTCATGCCTGGAGTGAACGTGACGTGTTTTGTGTAATCGAGTTATTTGTGTGCATCTTTTAACAGTCTTAGGAATCTGCACTTTGCTTCTTGTAAAAATATGGTTTCAAAGGATGTATTTCAATTGGATTAAGTGCTTGTTCTTTGAGAGCTAATAGATGCATTGTTTATTGTTTGAGTGGTGGTGGATGAAGATTTAGAATGGTGCGACGGATGGAAAAATAAATGGGCAACTTGTCCATGGTGATCTGTTCTTAGTAATGGTCCACTTGTGGTTTGATTTGACAGAATATACCCTAGGCAACCTACTATGTGTTTGCTATAGTAGTATAGCAAACATCCCATCCTGTGGCAAGTTGGGGTTTTCTCTAAAGGTTGTGAGAGAACTCAGTGTTAATTTGTGGGGCTTGATGCACAGAACTCAGTTAGGTTTAATATAAATGTGTCCTCCTGTTTCTGGAACTCTGGAGTTGAGGGCTGTGTTCTCAGACACTGCACTTCTCAGAGCTTGCCAGCTGGTGGTGAGTGATGTGGGCCTTTCTCCTGTGACAGCTGGAAGTGTTCAGGCAGTACCACTAGAACACTTTAGGCTATTGTGTGCATTCTGATGGTCTTCTCCTGACCTCGGATGAGCTCTGGAGAACAGAGTGCTACATCACCATCACGATGACCTACCCTGCCTGTGCACCACACTGTGGGTGGTAGTGAAAAGGTGAATGTAGCTCTGCTTGGTGGAGCAACATCTTGGGAGTCTCAAGGGCCACTACAGAGAGGCATGTTGAATAGAAAGGGCCCTGGGGAGCCTGTTCTTGACAGTCCTCTAGGGGACTCTCAGAACACCCTAGGACACATTGGAAGAAAAGGAAAGTGGTCAAAAAAAGAACATGAAAATCTCCAGATGAAAATTGTAGAGAAAATGTTAGAATACTATAGTAATACATGCATATCCTTGTTTAGAGTGGCACAATTCACAATTGCCAGATTATGGAACCAGCCGTGGTATCAGTCAACAGATAAATGGAGAAAGAAAATGTGGCATATATACACAGTGATGTTTTACACAGCCATAGTGAAGGACAAAATTATGTCATTTACAGGAAAATGGATGGAACTAAAGAATATTATGATAAGTGAGATCAGCCAGTCTCAGAAAATCAAGGGTCATATGAATATATGTATATATGTGAGAGAATATATATATTTGAACAAAAGGGACTTCATATATATATTATATACATGAGAGAATATATATAATAACAAAGGGACTTCAGATAAGTGAGGAGAGAGACCAGTAAGTAGAATAGTGGAAGGAGATTGGGGGAGGGAAATAGGAAAACAAAGGAGGTTTGATGAAGGAAACAGTTCAAATAATGTCCATATATCAAGGTGTCACTTCTGGTCTTACTAACAGGTACAGGGAGGAGAGGAGAGGGGTAGGATCTGTAGAGGATCGCACCAAATGCTGTGTACATGCATGTTTGTATCACATTGAAGCTCACTATATGTTTAATTACAATGCACCAATAAAAGTATATTTAAGAAAACAGTTCCCCAAATTTCTCTGCCTGAAAACACACACAAAAAATAAATCAAATGAGAATAAAAGGTTTTCCCCAATCAGAATGGCAAACATAAAGAAGATAAAAAAAAACACAATAAATTCTGGTGAGGATGTGGAGAAACTGGAACTCTTCTACACTGTTGGGAGAATTTCAAATTAGTTCAGCTGCTACAGAGATCAGTGTGGAGATTCCTCAGAAAACTGGGAATGGATCCACCATATGATCCAGTTAGACCACTCCAAAGGGATTGAAACCAGAGAACTACAGTAATATAGGCACATCCATGTTCATAGCAGCACAATTCATAATAGCCAAATTATGGAACCAACCTAGGTGTCCATTAATAGATGAATGGATTACAAAATTATAGGATATACACACAATGGAATTCTACTCAGCAATAAAGAAGAACAAAAATTATGTCATTTGCAGGAAAATGGATGGACCTGGAGAACATTATGTTAAGTGAGGTTAGCCAGTCACTGAAAGTGAAGGGTCCTATGTTTTCTCTAATATGTGGAAGCTAGGGAGTAATTGGGATACCAGAAGGGCTTCAGATAATGGAGGAGAAACATCAATGGAGCCAGGGAGGTGGTCTGGGGGAAGGGGAGGGGAGAGAGAGAAGATCAATGAAGGAATTACTTCCATCGAAATTATGTACATATGTGAGAATACCAATGTCAATCTCAATATCCTGTATGGAGAAAGGAGGAGGAGAATGGGCAGGGAGCTGGGGGAAAGCCCGCCAAAAGCTGTGTGCATTTATGTCATTATCACTATAAACTACATTATGATGTGAGACTATAATGCACCAATAAAAGTATATAAAAAAGAATAAAAGGTTTTACAGCAAAAACTAAATAAGAAAAGGTCATGCTTAGCATGGTGGTACATGCCTATAATCCCAGTACTTGGGAGGCTGAGACAGGAGGATTGCAGGTTCAAGGACAGCCTTAGCAATGTAGCAAGGCTCCTAGCCACCTAGCAAGACCCTGTTTCAAAAAAAATTTAATTAAATTAAAAAAGGGCTGGGAGTGTAGTTCGGAGGTGGAACGACCCTGGGCTTAATCCTCAGTACCACACATATATACAAACAGCAATAAAAGTTTATATAATAAATAAATAAGAAAAGTTTATGCATCCTTTCAGAAATGCCTAGAAGATATGGCCAAGAGGAATTAAAAATATATTGGTAAAGCTCTTAATTAGATCCTCCTTTCCAAAAAGGGATAATGAAGGTGAGTGAGTCAACACAATCGTCAGTGTTCTCATTAATATCTGGGAACTATTAAATAAAGCATGCCCATTTAATTCTAGGGACAAAGTAAAGAAATACTCTAGTGGTTGTGGACCCACTCATACCATCAGAGATGTGGGGAGGCTGCAGGCATTTGTCGTGTTCACAGAACCCAACATGAATTAGGGCATTGGCCTCAGTTCTGCAGGCATTCCCTGTGTTAAACAGGGAACAACAAGAACAGGGTGGGGATGACTCTATGGAAGAAATTGCCAGCCCAACATCACCTTGCGGGCTGATCCCTTGATTTTATGAATAAAGTTTTATTGTAACACACCTATGTGATTTGTTTATCTATTGCCGATGGCCATTTTCATGCAACAGCATGGAACTACATAGTACAATCATAGGCTCTTTTTTTGTTTTTGTTTTTGTTTTGTGTTTTTTTTGGTGGGTACTGAGGATGGAACCCAGGGGCATTCTACCTCTAATCTACACCCCCAGCCCTATTTTTTATTCTTTATTTTTAAACAGGGTCTCACTAAATTGTGGAGGCCTCACTAAGTAGCTGAGGTTGTCCAAGAACCTGCTATCCTCCTGTCTCAGCCTCCCAAGTACTGGGATTACAAGCATGCACCACCACGCCTGGCTCAACCATAGGCTCTTAAAGCTTAAATGTTGGCTGTCTAGTTTTTCACAAGATAAATTTGCCCACCCTTGTCTTAGAAGAAAGTGGTAGTAAAGGTTTGCCAACAACAACAACAAAAGTATCACTCTTAGATAAGAAAAGAAGCAACAAGGGAATTTTAACAACTGCATTGCAGAATATATACGAAGCCTAAATAGAGACATCTACATTAAGTATGTAAAAGGTAGAGGAAAAATATCTTGGTGTCTGTATAAGCAAGCTATACACACACACATACATGTGCACATACACACACAGACACACATACACACACACACACACACACACACACACACACACACACAAAGAACCAAAAATCCAGCTTGTAAGAAAACATAGCTGAAGGAAAAATAGAAATTTCATAGTATGAAATTTACCAATTAGAATGTGAATTAAGGGAGCATTGCAAACACAAGATGGTAAACCAGCCTAAATTAATGAAATGAATACCGCAGAGCTAAGAAAGTAATTGGGAATTATAAAACAAAGTACAAAAAAGCAATTTCCATATTTCTTCTGCTACTAAGTAAATTAGAAGAAATAAGGAAAAATATACAGCTAAAAATCAAATCAAATTTTTAACATGGACAAAACAATCGAGAACAAAGATGAAAAGATGAAACACATGGAAGGGACTTAAAACTAAATAAATGCTAATTAAATAGAAAGTAGGCAAACACATTCTGACATGGACATTTTCTATTCCTAAAGTAGAAAACTGGGAGTTTAGAGCTGTATTTGGAGACATGCAGTCACACAGATGCATGATTTTTTTCTTGAAATGAAGGAAGAAATCATGTTGCCATTCGAATGAGTATACCATATTCAAGGAAACTTTGATACAGAGCAACAGGTGATTTATTTAAGTTGTAAGCTTCCATAATAAAGAAGTCTGTGGGTATCTATGAAGAAAAAAGCAAATCATTTATAATTGGGAAGGAAAAAAAATCCATCCGGTGTTCACCATGGCAACCTTTGGAGAGCAGAAGAAGGTAATGGAATATTAGCTAATAAGTGCTCAAGAATATGATTCTCAACCAAGTTTTCCTTCCTGTTTCAAGGTGGTGGATACATTGCCTAATTCATAGAAGAATTTACAGGTCAACCCATCTGCAAGCCCTTTTGGGAGTTGCCTGTTGCCCTAACACACTCATTCTGAAGAAGAATGAAGTAGCTCTAATAAAAAGACAAGTGCAGCATGAAATGCACGAGGAGAGTGTGATGGGGTCTGCAGTGCCTGTGCAAAAGAGAGGGTGGATGATGCAGACACATTTTATACATAGGGTATCTTGTTAGCTTAAAGGTATTCCACATTCTCAAACAGGCAAGAATGTAGGATTAGAAGCAGAATTAGGAAGGTGGAGAAGCAAAATAATAAAAACCTATTAGCATAGGATTACCACCTGGGGCACTCAGACCAGAATGTACTTCACTTTTTAGTTTCCCACACTTTCCCCTAAGCAAAATGTTTTTCTCTTGAAAATGCCCATGTGCTAAGATATTTCTACCAAGACTTAACTAGCCAACCTGTACTAAGATACTCCTACCAAGGCACACCTAGCCAACCTGTTTCTTCTGCTATGTTACACTACCTAGAAAACACTTGTGTTATGACTGCATTTAAAAGAGTGAATGACACTACACAGCAAATAAGGAAAATGTACTCCATAGTGCTCCTTAAATCCCTCATCCCTTTTGCTAAAAAAAAATAGAAGAAGGTCGGGCTACAAGTTAAAGGTCCAGTCTAACAATCTTCTTTATTTTTCCACAAGACCTAAAGAAAACTTGAATCACCTGGTATTTACTTTAACTGACAAATGAGTAAAGGTCAGACTGAAGGAAGCTTAGAAAATATCCAATGACTTGGAGTCCCTTAAAGAAATGGAAGTTGATTAGTGAAATCCTTTGTGTTGGTCTTGGAAAAATGAGATGGATTTTCCTGATTAACCACAGCCCTAGACATTGGATTCATATCTATCTTCCTAGGATATTGCCACATTTTTTCATGATAATCCAAGCTGATAATCATAAATACCAGCAATGACAATGCTAGCGCCTGAAGGGGCCTGAGGCGAGGGCAGTGGGTAGAACATGGTTTGGGGTCCAGCTGTTGTTTAGCTTTCAAAAGACCATGTGTCTCTCATTAGAGAATCTTCTATCCCCTTGCTTTCTGCCCTGCTCTTCACAGAACAAAATAAGAGTCAACTACAGAGCCCAGAGTGAGTTCTTTACCTCCCTTTTCTTTATGGTACTGTTTCTTTCCTGTTTTTTGTTTGTTTGTTGTTGTTGTTGTTGTTTGGTACTGGGGATGGAATCCAGGGGCTCTCTACCTCCTAGATATCCCCCCTTTTTTTTATAAAAATTTGAAACAATGTCTGGTTAAGTTGCTGAGGGTCTCACTAGGTTGCTGAGGCTAGTCTCAAACCTGCAATCTTCTTGTCTCAGCCTCCCAAGTACTAGGATTACAGGCGTACACCACCATGCCCAGCTATGGTAGTGTTTTCTTGCATGATATCAACAAAGTCATACAAAATGCTCAATGCATATTTTGTTTTTAATTGAATCACAGTAGGGAATTTAAACTTTCCTAGAGCAGTTATATTTATTGGGGGTAAATATTTAAAATATAATCAGGGGAAAGTGATTCAAATCTATTTCATGAGAAGTTTGGGAGCCATTATGAAGCAGGTATTAAACAAGTTTGTAATATGAATCACCTGGCCAGTAGGAGCCATCAGAACACACACTAGCCAGCCAGGTGCTGTGGTGCATGCTGGTAATCCCAGTACTCGGGAGGCTGAGACAGGAGGATCGCAGGTTTGACATCAGCTCTGTTGGAAAATAAAAAGGGATGGGGGAGTAGCTCAGTGGTAGGATGCCTCTGAGTCCTATCCCCAGTGCCATGAGAAAGGAAGGAAGAAACAGGGAGGGGAGGAAGGAAGAATGGAAAAAAAAGAAAGAAACACACACTAACCCCTGAATCCTTCTGTATTCTAGCTGTGACTCTAGAGGTTCGTGGACAGTCCTGGGCTGCTGGAAAGAATTCTTTTTTTTTTTTTTTTGCGGTACTGGGGATTGAACGCAGGGGCGTTCTACCTCCGCGCTACACCCCCGGCCCTATTTTTTTATACTTTTATTTTTGAAACCGGGTCTCACGAAGTTGCAGAGGGCCTCACTAGGTAGAGAGAGAGAGAGACAGGGGGAGAGAGAGAGAGAGAGAGAGAGAGAGCTGAGGCTGGCCGCGAACCCGGATCCTCTGGTCTCAGCCTCCCAAAGTACTGGCATTACAAGCGTGCGCCACCACGCCCGGCGCTTGCTGGAAAGAATTCTAATGTTTCCTCCACCTTCATTTCCTGTCCCCTCATTCTTATGCCCACCCCTCCGAAGGTCACAAGTGTGTAAAACGTATTATGTGCTAGAAGCTGTTCGTTCCATTTAGTAGCCATCTATTTCCCCCTTACCCTCTCTTTTTAGATTGTTGGAACAGGTGCAAAGCAAATTTGTGCAAAAATACGTGCAGTCACGTGTCAGGTAGAATCGGGGTGACCAATGCTCCACTCTTGGGCTTCCTGACAGTGTGGATGCCATAGAGACAGCACTATGCCTCTCAATTACGGTTCCACTACGTGTTCTTTCAAGTCCTCCTGTAACACCAATGCCAATCTTGGTCTTTGGGAGGTTCCTTTCCAATAAAGACATTGCGTTCACTGTAAGAGAAGAAACCAAGAGTACCTGACACTGGAAGTTTTATAAAGTTGCATATTTTTCTCAATGGGGCATGTCGAGTCTTCTTTGGTCCTACCAAAGATTAGGAAGTTCTAAAGTTGTGTCATCCAGAAGCTAGAATTCAGTCCTTAGCACCAAACTCCTTTGTGGAAAATAAGCCCCTGAATGAAGGAAGGATGAGCTGCCTGGAATTTCTTGACACCAAATGTGTGTATTCAAGCACTTTCTGATATTTAAAGGGGATCCCAGATGTGCAACAAAAACACTATTATGACAATTTTTGTAGTTAGCCCAGCTAACATAGAAATAAGTTTAATTGAAATTTACATGATAATCATACAGATAAGTCTTCTGTATTATTGATATTTTTAAAACCATCTCTAAAATTCTTATAGAAAATGTCTTGTTCTTTTTCTCCACATCTCTTTTCTTCCCTTCCTTCTTTCCTCTCTTCCTGCATCTCTCTTCCTCTCTGTTTCTGTTATGCTTGTTTCTGACATGTATGTATTTATGTATATATGTATATATGTATGTATGTATGTATGTATGTATGTATTTACTTATGTTGTGGTACTAAAGATTAAATCCAGTGTACCTCTGGGATACACTCCCAGCCCTATTTTATTTTTTATTCTTAAATGGTCTTGCTAGGTTGCTAAGAGTCTCGCTAAGTTGCTGAGGCTGACTTTGAAACTGTGATCCTCCTGTC
Organism: Glis glis; assembly: GCA_004027185.1. Taxonomy (NCBI): domain Eukaryota; kingdom Metazoa; phylum Chordata; class Mammalia; order Rodentia; family Gliridae; genus Glis; species Glis glis. The sequence continues at coordinate 16,810 of PVJS01025438.1, forward strand.
TCAGTCTCCCAAGAACTGGGATTACAGGCATGCACCACCATACCCAGCTCAGATTATATTTTTTCTCTGATGTCATTTGGGACCTTAATAAATAATCAGTCATTACCGCAATAGTTATAGTCAACCACAATTTATTAAAACTTGCACAAAACAATCCACTTAGAAACTCAAATGTTGGAAAATATAGTACTAGGTTCATAGCTACAATGATAATGTAGAATATATGAAAACAGCCCAATTACCTCTAATCCAAATAGTACCAATTAGAAGATACCTAGTAGGTTGGCTTTCCAACATAATTGCTCCCATAACCCAAGCTCCACCAGCAAAGTGTTTTTTTTTTTTTTTGCGGTACCGGGGATTGAACGCAGGGGCGTTCTACCTCCACGCTACATCCCCAGCCCTATTTTTTACACTTTATTTTGAAACCGGGTCTCACGAAGTTGCGGAGGGCCTCACTAAGTAGCTGAGGCTGGCCGCGAACCCGGATCCTCCGATCTCCGCCTCCCAGAGTACTGGGATTACAAGCGTGCGCCACCACGCCCAGCTGTGTTTTTTTTTTTTTTTAAGAAGTCATCTGTGCTGCAAGACATTGTCTCCTGGCAAATTGGTCCCAGGGAAGACATCCTAATTAACATGGAACATTCAGGTCCTGGAATGTCAGGGATGAGGCCCTCAGCCAGAGTCCGTGGCAGGCAGAGGAACACAGGCTGGGTGCTTAGGCTCCTGAATTGACTCTGCCTTTTCAATGTATTGATGTTGTTCAACTTTGATTCTCAGCGCTTTTCTATTTTCCTCTTTGACATTTCATGATGGCAACTTTCAGAGTTACTTGCAATGAAACCAAGCTTCTATAAGAAAATGTGGATAGATAAACATGAGCAAACTTTAAATGAGGTATGGGATATAAATCAATGATCATCTTTTATTCTCAGTGGATTCCGGAAGGTGTTGTAGTCTACCTGGTACCCAAGGTTTAAGAATAGACTGTTCCAGTAAGAGAGGGATTTTCTTTCCTTGTCAATGACTTCTGTCTTTTCTTTTTATTCTTCCAGCCAAGCTTAAAAACAGATGAAATTAAACCAAATGCCCCGGGAATATAGTCGATTGATTCCAAATTATGTGCATTTAGGTGATAAGAAAACACATTCAGATAAGGAAAAAATATGCACTTGTTCTGCTGATAATCAATAGATCAATAGTGATAGAGAAGTTGTGATGTGTTTCAGGGCACTGATTTTCAGCACCTCAGTTTTCAGCTGGATTTTCATTTTATAACCTATCTATTCTTCCATGTTTCGAATGAAATCCCCCCAAAGCTTTTTAGAAATTTCAATATTGGCAAGTGTATAACTAGTTTAATTTTTATTCCAACTTCTTTTTTTTTTTGCGGTACCGGGGATTGAACACAGGGGCGTTTTACCTCCGCGCTACACCCCCGGCCCTATTTTTTATACTTTATTTTGAAACCGGGTCTCACGAAGTTGCAGAGGGCCTCACTAAGGAGAGAGAGAGAGAGAGAGAGACAGGGAGAGAGCGAGAGAGCTGAGGCTGACCGCGAACCCGGATCCTCCGGTCTTCAGCTCCCAAAGTACTGGGATTATTCCAACTTCTTACTGCCCATTCCATTCTACAAACTATATTGAATTATATACTTCATGAATTCCTAAAGTTAGATGATTCATGACTTTTGATTTGCTTGGCCCTGAATCATAGTTATATATTTAGCTGCATCACTGTTGAATACAACAGATGCAGTGTTATGAATCAGGGTTATATTCCTGGAAACTCATCTTACATCATAAAAATAAATAAAATAAATGACAATGTATTTAAAAATTTAGAAATATATAATAGTTTAGTGAATATAATTAACATGCCTTTAAAGTTCTTGGAGGGGGGCATTTTCAGCAGGGGGTGAACTTGCTGAAGATGTGCAAGGCAGTCACCCCAGAAAGTTGACTTAAAAATACAATTCTTTTCTAGGAAAATTTCCCTGTAGCAAGTAGCCCTTTGTACTTCAAAAAGTTCTAGTTGCATTCATTAATGGGGTCATCTGTTGCATATATGCATAGACACACATTTCTATGTTGAATGTCCATTCTTTACTAATGATTACTTGCTATATTTCATTGCTGAGAGAAGAGACTTTATACATTTCATCTCTTGTTCAGAATGTAATTGAAAACACATCATTGTTTCAAATTAACTCAGGATACATAGGAGATAGACTGGCATATACTAACTTTCAAAGGTTGTATTTTTTTCTTCCTGCAAACAAATTCAGAGCCACATTTATTTTTCCAACATGCAGGACAAAGATATTGCAGTAAAAACAAAAAAGTTAGTAGTCTTTGTTTTTCTTTTCAATTAATAGAATAAAATATTGTGAAATCTTTTAGTTATTGGTATAAAGACAAATCTATATAAATAGGTGGAATACAATAACTTTAAAAACAAAAAATAACAGAACAAAGCAACTGAACAGTTTCGGACCTTTTATGCTAGGTCACCTTTATATATTTTATTTTACCTACTGTTTACAATATTTTCACAAAATCTCAGAAAGGTTTGATCAATTGCCTAAATATCTAGTAGGTATGACAGCAGAATTTGAACTCTATTTGGTCTGATTCCAAAGCCTTGGGCTACTTCCATAATGACATGATCTCATTATCAAAGTCACATAGTGAGATGGGAAAGTTAGATAATTAAAATGTGTGTTTTCTTGTACATAGCCAATGGTAGCCATCTGATATCGTGGATGTGTATGGAGCAGTAGTACTTAGCTTCTTCATTTGTGAAGTAATTTTTGCCCTGTGGAGATTATTCCATACATTATGCATAATACAAATTATTAATATGTGAAATAGCCCAACTTCATTGTTCTCACTAGCTCATAAGACTGCTTTTGTTAGAGCACTAACCTTGGTTCAAAATTAGGGAAATTAGAGTAAGAAGTGGTGGAGAAAAGGAAAAGTATTATTCCTTTATAGTTCATCACTGAAGAAACAATTTTTTTGACTATGTCACAAATCATAAGACCATTCAATGAATGCTTCCAAGCGAACCCAATGACCTTTATAACCTCTTAGACACGACTTGTCATAATCCCCATATATTTGTTTGTTACAGGTGATGTAAGCAGAAGAGGAGACCCCCAAAGATGTCTAAGTCTTAATCCATGAAACCTATGAATCTGTTTACCTTTCATGGCCAAAGCAGCTTCACAGATGTTAAGAGCCAAAAGACAAATTGTCATGGAATGTCTGGATGACCCTGTGAGATCACAGGGGTCCTTAGAAGAGTTAGAGAAGGGATAATGAAAGAAGAATCAAAGAGAGATTTGAAGATGCTTCAGGCATTGAAGATGGAGACAATTGCTAGAAGCCAAGACACCTAAGAGGCAAGGGGATGGATTTTTCCCAGAGAGCCTCCAGAAAGAACTCGGTCTTGCAGATGAACATGTTGCTTTTTGACCTAGTGAAACCCATTTCAGACTTCTGACTGGTACAAGAATCTGTGTGTGGCTTGAAGTCACTGCCCATAGTAATTTGTTATAGCAGCAACAGGAAACTAATACAAGAAGTGAACTGGAAAGGCATACCTTTTGCCCATCGTTCTTTCATTTCTAATGCAGAGCTCAGCATGAAGAATGACAGAAAAACCGCAGTCTGATATTGAATTATTTTACAAGGCATTTAGGCAGATGCAGTCTGTGAATATGTATTTCTGTGTGACTATTTAGGGAGAAGAGCTCATTTGGTAAATGTGTGAAATTCAAAGTTAAAAAAAAAGAAACACGAGCAAGCCTTTATACTATTGTTTTTGTTTAGTATTTCCAGTTTCTGCTGAATGCTTTTAAAATTCCTGATGCTTAAGAAAATCATTTATATCCCATTATTTTCAACCCCGTGCTTTGAGTTTTCCTCGGGGGATCTGTTATTCCTGGTCTCTGCCTCCTAATTTCACATGTTCACATTTTGATTTAGGACATGAGCATCTTTGTCAACATTTGTGCTCTGAATGTAATCAAGCATGATGTCTAGGACATGGGATTCAACAAATACTTTTTGAAAACCTGAAAACTAAAATGCTAAGCTGCTGTTTTTGTTTTTTGTTTTTTTTTTGCGGTACTGGGGATCGAACCCAGGGGTGTTCTACCTCCACGCTACACCCCTGGCCCTATTTTTTTATACTTTATTTTGAAACCGGGTCTCACGAAGTTGTGGAGGGCTTCACTAAGTAGAGAGAGAGAGAGAGATAGACAGGGAGAGAGAGCTGAGGCTGGCCGCGAACCCAGATCCTCCTGTCTCCACCTCCCAAAGTACTGGGATTACAAGCGTGTGCCACCACGCCTGGCCTGTTTTTCTTTCATTGAATTAAGCATGGTAATGGTTCAAAAAGCAAGATACAGTGAGAGTCAGTATGTCATAAATTAGGCATTTCCACTCACTTCAATTATGATTTAAGAACAACAGAAATGCTTTAAAAATCACCAAAATAAAAAAAAAAACCACATTTATATCCTCTACCTGACAATTCCATTCCAGGAAATCTTCCCTAAAATAATAGAAAGTTACCCAAATAATCATACAATAATGATTATTAACATTGAGAATTGGGGAGAAAATAACTATTATGTCAATTAAAATAATTTTAAAAAATAACACCCTAGGAAAAGGGATACAAAATTCTATGTAGAATGGCACAATGTTTTTGTTTTTGGTTTTGGTTTCTTTGTTAAACCTTTCTCCAATTTCTAAAATTGGTCCAATTCTTATGTCTCTTCTGAATACAAAGTTAGGTATATGGTTTATTTATATTCCCCCAAATAAAAGGGAAAGAAATTAAAATCAATTTATTTATGGAGCGTGCAAATGAAATGTTTGTTTGGATGTCAGAATCTTCCTAATTGTTGACTAACACGAATCAAATGTGGTACACAACACTTTAATTACTCCCTGCACCTGTGTATTAACAACCAGTCGCACCGTGGCTCAAGAGGAAGTTTCCATACTCTGAGCATCTACACGGGAATGAGATGGATGTTGGCAGAGTGCATGAAGGCTGCTAGCTTGTTTTTAGCTGAATCGATTCACATTTGAGGCAAGCAACAAAAATGTACCATGTTTCCTTACAAAATACACTGCAAACTATTTGGTTGAATCAACAAGTATTCCCAGAGGAAACTGCTTTTTCCTCATTGATCAAATTACAGAAACTAATGTAGCTGGCTCTTAGCTTCGCATGGTGCTGAGAGCCTGGCACAGCAGCTGGCCTATACTAGAATCTACTAGATGGTTGTTGAATGAATATTTCTTCTTTGCTTTGGGGTGTTTTTGGTATTGCGGGTTGAGCCCGGAGGCATTCTACCTCCCAGCCAACCCCCAGCCCTTTTTATTTTGAAACAGGGTCTCACTAGGTTGCTGAGAGTCTCAGTAAAATGCTGAGGCTGATCTTGAACCTGCTATCCTCCTGTGTCTCATCCTCCCAAGCACTGGAATTACAGGCGTGCACCACCACACCTAGATGAATGGATATATTTCATGGGTGCATTAATGTCTATCTAACAGGATATTTTTTACGATTTAGACTTTTAAACAAGCACCTCCAGGATTTAAACGCATTACTCTGTCCCATTAGTGCATTATACCATGAGATCAATTTCCAGTTTTGTTCTGACCAGTCTGTAATTAGAATTATAAAGGAATAGAATAGAAGAGAAATTAATGAAACACCAGGTTGAAAGCTTGCATCTTGTTTGATCCGTATTTATTCACAAATTTGCTTTTCCCTTCAAAGATCCTGTCTATGCAAACTTAAAGGAGAAAACCAAGAAGAAAATCCTCCTGATTGTCTTCGATACTGGTCCACAGTGTTCTTCGGAGTTGTCAGCCAGTGCCTGGCATATTGTGCTGTGGGTGTCTGCAGAGGAGACAGACACATGTACGTCAATCTGAGGCAGTGCTCCAAGCGCTATGATCAGTGCGGTTCTCGAATCCTGCAAAGGGGATCTACCCTGGAAAATAAACGCTGCTCACCATGGTGAATACTGTGGTATGTATTCACACTAAACCATTTCTTCCTCTGGAAATAACACTCTGATTCTCCTTGAGAGCATCATGTCATGCGCGGACTTCAAAGCTACAATGCCTGCTGTGAATTTCAACTCCAGAACTCATCTCCTGTGTGATCCAGCACACATGACTTAACTTCTCTGTGCTTATTGCTATTTAACTGTAAACTAGAGATAATAATACCTCCAACATTAGTGAGATAATACAATAATTAACTGGGTAGCTAGTCTAATTGAAAAGCTAATCAGAAGAGTGCCTAACAAATAATACGTACTAAAAATTATTTGTTGAATAAGTAGACGATCCCCGTTCCTTGCATTCTACCTTCATGGAACTCTCACACAACATTTTCTGCATTTCCTCCACCAAGAAGTAGACCTGGATCTAAGCCAAATGCAATCAGACACATTGTTAATAAATATCCTTGTCACAAGTGTCCTGGTACATACATTTGACTATTATTCTGTAGGGGAGATTTCCTGAAATGTAATTACTGGGCAACATATATAAAAATCGTTGAGCTCTCGGTGTGTATTGTCAAATTGCTTTGTAAAGAGTGCCTATTACTTTAAAAGCTTAACTGGACCACATCGAAAATAATACATCTTGACAATAAAACCTTACCAAAATTTCTAGTTTCTCCCACCTGAATCCTCAGTTACCCAGCTTTCTTCATTTCATTTATCAATAATTAGTATTTCTGTCATTACAACAGAACACAATTGAATATTTTTAAACATGTTTAAGACTCATTTGTATGTCTTTTTATTTATTTTCTATACCTGACCATTTCCTATGGGGGTTGTCAATACTCATCAATATCTACTAACTGTTTATATCTTAGAAAGTCTAGCCTTTCGTCTAGCACATAAAATGGAAATCCTGCCATAGAGAAGATTAATCTCTCTAGATAGACAAGTGGATAGTTCATCTTATGGCTTCTGGATTATGGGTCATAACGTCCTTCGGCACTATGGAGACCTCGTGCGAATCCCCCACATTTTCTTGGAGTACTTTTCTATTTTCATTCTTACATTTGAATTATTAAACCATTTATTCTAAAATCCTGTCCTTACTAATTGTAGATTAATTTATTCTGGATTTTGATCTTGCCCAGGTGGAGGTATCTATAAAAGAACCCCCTTTGTGGTGTTACATTTCACTCTCTTTGCAGATCCATTCTGATCCGAAGTGGCTACGCAGCCACTAATTCAACACCATTCGATAATTCAATAGTACCATTAATTCAATAGCCCAGCGAATAAATGCAGGGATTTGGAATTCTTGGGGAAAAACACTTTAACATCTTTACCAAGCTTATTTTTTTCCTGGTATCATTTAATGGAGAAAATTCTTTTATTAATGAATTATCATCATACTTTTTTTTCCAAAGCAGTTGACTCTAAGCACAAATGTTGATCTGGGCTTGTAGTTATTTTCCATTTTTTACAGGACCATTTTTATGTACAAACTATAGTCTCTTAGTATTGTAGCTTCCTGCTAAGTTGTGAAATCAGATGGTGCAAGCCCTTCCATTTCCCTCCCTCCCTCCTTCCCTCTCTCTCTCTCTCTCTCTCTCTCTCTCTTTCTTTCTAACTGGTGATTGAACCCAGGGGCATTCTACCACTGAGCTAGACCCCCTGCCCTATTTTATTTTTTTTAAATTTTGAAACAGTCTCACTGACTTGTAGAGGGTCTCGCTAAATTGCTGAGGCTGGCCTTGAACCTGTGATCCTCGTGTCTCAGTCTCTCAAGTACTGGGATTAGAGGTGTGTATTACCATGCCTGGCTTTACTTCTAGAGAATTGTTTTTGTTTCTTGAATGCTTTGCATTTTGAAATTAGGATCAGCTTATTAATGTCTTCCAAAAAATTAAGAAATAAGAATTCTACTAGAATTTTGATAGAGATTATGAATTATTGATGTATCTGGAAAGAATTACCATTGATCAACATTTGTTCTTCCAGTATATGAACATGGAGGGTCTCTCCATTTATTTTTACTCTCTTAAATTTCTCTAAGCAATGTCACATTATTTTGTTAAATTTATTACTAAGTATTTTAATTTGATGCTATTGTGGATGTAATTATTTTTTAATTTTAAGTTCAGTTGTTCATTGCTCAGATATAGAAGTATAATTGACTTTTGCAGTGATTTTTTATTGTTTGGTCTTGTTAAACTCATAAATTAGCTCTGCTAATTGTACATTCCTTAGTATTATCTAAATATAGATTCATGTCCTTTGTACATATAGATAGTTTTGGTCCTCCTTCAAAATTTGGATTCCTGTTAGTGATTTTATTTTTTATTATAGCATTAGGTAGAAACTCCATTATATTGTTGAATATAAATGTGAAAGTGGAAATCCTGGCTTTAAATTTTTCTCTCAGCAGTTCTTTAACTGAACCACATAAATTTTGAGATGTAGTACTTTTATTTTCATTAATATCAATAAATCTTCAAAACTTCCTTTAATTTCCCTCTCTACTCATAGATTATTTAGAAGAGTGTTATTAATTTCCAAATATTGAGAAGTGGGGCTATTTCTAAGAGTTCTGTTGATGATTTGATGACTTCTTCCTCCAAGCTACACCCCCAGCCCTTTTTATTTATTTATTTTTTGTTCGAAAACATGGTCTTGCTAGGTTACTAAGAGCCTTGCTAAGTTGCTGAGGCTGGCTTCGAACCTGTGATCCTCCTGTCTCAGCCTACCAAATACTGGGATCATAGGCATGCATCACCATGCCTGACTTGTTTGTGGATGATTTCTAATTTGATTCCATTGGGATTCGAGAATATACTCATATGTTAAAAATATTTTTGAATTTATTGAAACTTTATTTTGTGACTCAAAATATGGTCTGTCCTATAGAAAGTTCTATGTATGCTTATTTATTTTTAATGTATTTATGTTTGTAGAACTGGGGATTGAACCCAGGGGTGTTTTACCACTTAGCTACACCTCCAGCCCTTTTTATTTTTTTTAATTTTGAGACAAGGTCTCCCTATGTTACCCAGGCTGATCTTGACTGTGTTGCTGGGATGACAGGTCTGTATCACCATGCTCAGCTCAATGAATGCTTAAAAAGAGTGTTTATTATGCAGTAGTTGGATGAAATGGTTTATATATTGTATCAAATTGTTTGATAGTCTTGTTCAAGTCTTTTATAATTTTTCTGAATTTCCATATATTTTCTTTTCCATAATTGAAAGTAATTAAATTCTCCAGCAATTATTTTTGAATGTTTGATGCTCTCTTTCAATTTGTTAGATTTTTATTTCTTGTGCTTAGGGTTCTGTTGCTAGATGTGAATATTCATTATAATTTCATATGTTTCTGACATACTTAAATTTATCCCTATGCCTTCAGACACTTATATTTTTTAATCAATCTATTTATATATTTGAATCTAAAGTGAATGTCCAGTAGGGATTATGGAATTAACTGTTTTTTTTCTTTTTCTTCAATATAATTTGGCAGTCACTGATATTTCAGTAAATAATCTATACACATGTGTTTTAATTTTATAGTTACAATTTTATATCCAAATTTTCTTTGGTTTTGAATGTTATCATTTATAACCATTAAGTCCTTCTTTACTAATTTATTTAAGGTTAAACATTTTTCTTCTTTTGTATTTTTAATATATATTAGCAGTTGCTTTAGAAATTATAATATTCACCATCTACTTCAGATTAGTATGAATTTAAATTTTATAAATGGTGGAAACTTAACTCTACTATATCTTCTTTTCCTTCCTTCTCCTTTTTGTTATTATTTTCATATATAGTAACCCCACCAAAAACTATTTATAATAGTTATTTTACAACAAGCTATATAAATTTTAAAAATCACTAAAAGAAATGACAAAATATGCATTTATGAAGATTTTTATATTAATCCACATATTTATCATTTTGACGTTATTCACTCCTTCATGTGGTTCAGAGTATCACTTCCATTCAGAAAGGATTTCCTCTTGTGTTTCTTTTAAGTCAAGTCAGCTAGCAAAGAATTAATTTCATTCTCAGTTTTTATCTGTCAAAGTATTCATTTTGGCTACATTTCTGAAGGATAGTCTTTCTTGAAACAAAATCCATAGATGACCGAATTTCCTTTTGGCACGTAGACTGTGGAATTCCACTGCATCTAGCCTTCACTGTACCTTGTAGGAAGGCTGTGGTGGACTGCATTCATGTGGAAATGCATTCCTATTTTTCCATTTTTAAGTCTTTCCTGGCTTTTAATTTCTACCAGTCTCGTCTGATATATGATGCCATTCTAATTCAGTTCTCATTGGTCAAATATGTACGTCCTGAACTTCTGTTCATGCGCAAGTCTTCCATCCATTCAGGATATGTTGATACCTTACCAACTACCATTTGACTATCTCCCAGAATTCCTTGTTCAGTCCTTCACTAGTCCTGTATTCCATTGTTTAACTTAAATTGTCTTGTAGTCTCAGGGAAATGGAGCCTCTGATCCTTATTTTTTTGCCAACAAGATTGCTACTTTGAGTGACCACAGTCTATATCAAGGGAGGCCCTTCCACCATTGGTGGGAAACCTACTGTGTTCAAAGCCTGACACACCTGGTCTAGCTCTGACACCAGCAGAGCTGAGAGGTAGGTTGGAGGATGGAAACAGGCCCAGCCCAAAATATCTCAGACTCTCATGCTTCTTAGACATCTGATAGATTTCATGAACAACAGTTCTTTGTTTTGGTAGTTTTCATGAGTAAGAGTTATCTGTTTGTTCTATGAATTTAAAAAAAATCTGATTAATGAAAACATTTTTGACTGTCTCCTTCGGATTTATAAGTGTTTCTGGAGGGGGAGAGATTCTCGCAAGCTATCCCTCTGACAGAGGTCTAATATCTAGGATATACAAAGAACTTAAAAGACTTTACACTAAGAAAACAAACAACCCGATCAAGAAGTGGGCAACTGAAATGAATAGAC
>PVJS01025439.1:0-27851 GCA_004027185.1 Glis glis
CCTAGTGAGGCCCTCCGCAACTTCATGAGACCCGGTTTCAAAATAAAGTATAAAAAATAGGGCCGGGGGTGTAGCGCGGAGGTAGAACGTCCCTGGGTCCAATCCCCGGTACCACAAAAAAAAAAAAAAGTGACAGAAGAGCAGCATGTGGCTGCCATTTACCAAGTGTCACCAAGGAACTGTGAAGGGGTAGCCATGGTGCTGAGTACCAGGGCCTTACCGTCCTGTGTCTGTTTTCCTGCCTGTGAAATCTGGGAAATGTTTACTGATGAAGGATCTGTGCAGTCTGACAGCATGGCCGAGTGAAGTCCCTTCAGAGAGTGGCTACCACATTCAGCCACCTGGGCCAGCAGGCAAAGGCTTCGCCTTGGGACAGGCTCTGTGGCTGGTAGTGGGGACCTTGTCCTTGAGAAGGGCCCATATGGGCCTTGTCTGGATGGCTTCCGCACTCCTGAATTGGCTCACAGGGGCCATGGGAGGGCCAGGAAGGGAGCTTTAACCCCACTTACCTCCTGCAGAAAATGAGATACAGGAGCTACAGACATGGACCTACGCAGCCCTGGCAAGCCCCTCAGCCAGCCCACAGGCCCCTCGCCTGCACCTTTTGCTTTTGTTTTTCCTGCGTAAAACAGCTCATTGTCTTTGAGAGTGGAGGGGAAGGCAGAAAGCAGCCAAGAACTCTTGGCTTCCCTTCCTGACTTCTCCTTTAAAAAAATTTCTTTGCTCAAAGAAAAAAACGTGTGGAAATACAAGTGAGCTTGTGATTTCTACATGCAGTAGTAGCCCGGCACATCGATGAGCGAGCGAGTCCACGTGAGGGCGCGTGTGTATGTGAATGTGGGTCGCATATATGAAAGTAGGTGAAGTCACGTGGGTATGTGAGCGTGAGCATGTGTACGGGTGCTATTGTGTCAACATGGTGACTGTGTGTTCATCCATGTGAGTGCACATCTGTGTAGCTAGGTGTGGGGCTTTTTAACGTGTACTTACTTGGGTGCATGTGTGAACACTGTGCATGTTGCTACGTGCTGTGTTTGTGACTGGAGAGGGGAGGAGGCCATACAGAACACATCCTCCCTAGCGTGAAAACCACATGGCCCCATCCCAAGGACAAGAGTGGATGTTTTGTCCCTAGACCTCCACCACATAAACCCACCCTCTCCGATCCTCCCTTATGCTTCTCACATGACCCCAAAGACCAGAGAAGCAGCATGTTGAGACTGTCCCGTGCTGTCTCCCGATCCATGGCATCAAGGAAATCGGAGTCACTTCCTGAGAGCTTTAATCAAGTTGGCTTTGCTTAGAGTCAGACTGAACTCCAAGCGGCTTCTTCATCTGGAAGCTGGAGGGACAGTGCCCACCTGGCAGGGCCGCTGTGAGATGAAGGGAGATAGCAGGTGTGTGGGCTCAAAGCCAGCGCCTGGCGCATAGTAGGAGCTCAGCCCGTGTCAGCTGTGCGCCGTACCCTCTGACAGCCGCAGGGCCTGGGCTGTGGCTACCAGGGGTCATGCACCCACTTCTCGGGTGCTGGACCAAACATGCTTTGGCAGGGTCAGGGGCCCGCCTTCCACCCACAGCCCCTGGTCCTCCATGCCCCATTAGGTGTGCAGTGCCCCAAAGTACAACAGGAATGCTTCCTAAGCCATTTCCTCTGCTAAATCCCTCTGTGACAGCTTCTTGGCAGGAGCGGAGTGCCTGGGTTAGCGTCTGTTCAGAACATGTGCAGCAGGCAGCACACCTCAGCAGAGAAGGGGGGGGGCTGTCCTTCCCTGTGTCACAGCCTGAGATCTGGTCCCCAGCTGCCCTTCCACCACATCAGGGAAGCCACTGAGGAACCTAGGTGGTCAGCTACCTGTTCTTCTCCCACTCCCAGACACCTGCCACTGCATCTGTGCCCGGAGAGCCTTGGCCTCATCACACACGCCCATCAACAGGGACTTCCACCCTGGGGTAGTGAGAAGTCTTTTCAGATCTCTCTCTGGGCCAGGCTCTGAGTAGAGGCCTGGGAAAGAGATGGTGAGAAAGACACAGCCACGGCCCCTGTAGACAGTGGGAAATTCCAATGCATATTTTGGTGAGGGATCACCCACCCCTTGTGGTTTGAGCCCTGCCACCTCCCCTCCACCTCCCACCCCCAGCCACAGGAAGGCAAAGATCTGTCATGTGGTCAGCCAGTGTCACAGTAAAGCCTCATCCTGCTGCACCACAAGTTTACCTTCTGTACTTTAAATATCGAGGAGCTGGAGGGGATTGGGCATCACACCTACAAAGACACAGGCATGCTTGGCACCAGAAGCTTTTGTCTCCCCAGGAACGTGCTAGCCATCCTAGAAGGGCAGAGTTGGGGTCCCCAGGTCCCTCGGAACTCCAGCATTATTTGGTCTCTTTGCAGATGTGGAACTTGAGTCCCTGAGAGAGCGCACGCTAATTCTAACGATACAGAGCTAAAGGGATCCTGGTCCTGGGTTTTGTATCCTTGGCCTGCTACAGGGTTCCAGGGTTTGGTCAATGAGGTGAGGATGAAGGGTGGCCAATCCACGAGGCCAATTTCAAGACCGTCTTTTGCTGGGCATGCTGCTGCTTTAGTTATTTCATTTACAAGTTACATGTTCAGTTATCATCCCACAAAACTCATCATTTACACGAAAAAGCCTCATTTACTGAATCTGCACTGGGTGCCTAGCCTGTGCTCAGGGCTAGCCAGCAGAAGGAAGTGGATATAGTGGGGAACAGAAGAGATATTGTGTTAATGTTGAGCAGAGCTAGCTGCCACAGTGGACAAATCCCCAGATCTCAGACACTTAACATGATAGTTTGCTTCTTGCTTATATTTCATGTCTAATGAAGAGCGGTGGGAAGTTCTGATCTACACTGTCATTCAGGGCACCAGGTTGATGGAGGCTGTGCCATCTTGAAGATACACCATCTGGATCTCATGGCATCTTGCTGTGGCAGGGGAAGGAAAGGAGGCAAGAGGACTCCTGCTAGCCAGGAAATGGCACGTGCCACTTCTGCTCAGAGTCTAGAACTAGTCACATGAGCCCACCTTCCAGCAGGGGAGGCTGTAATGCAGGATGCATGTGGGGAATGTGGTGGGCACCCCCTGTTTCTGACACATACAGTATAGTACCAGCCCTCCATGGACTTCTACAGTAGCCAGAGAGAGAAGAAAGACCCACCAGGGAAGAGAAAATGGTTCGCGTGAATTTGTGTGACAGTGGTGACCAGTGTTGAGGGTAAAGGAGGGAAAGGTTGGTGAGGAAGGTAAAGGTAGTCAGGGAGGACTTCCTGTGGGAGGTGTGCCAACGTGGCACAGATTGGATCTATTGGACCAGTCTCAGAAGAAGGAAGATGGGAGTCAAGGAAGGAGGGAATCTGGGCGTCCATGGGGCCAGAGAACGAGGCCCTTGGAAGACAGCCTGTGGAGCGGGGTTGGGAGTGTGGGCTGTTGAATGAAATGGACATTTAAGGACGTGACACCTCCAGGATGTAGTGGGGGAAGGACTGGAGGTGGGGACACACTGAGGGGGAATCCTGAAGTCGACATAAAGGCAGAGAGGATGGCACCAAGCAGGGAGCCAGGCAGGAACACCGTCTCGAGGAGCCAGCTGGTCTCAAGGACAGTCACTGGCCAGTGATGGGAAGCAGCCCACCCCCTGCCGCATAAGAGCATCCAGGAAAGCCACAGCGTCAAACCCAGCGAGAAGGTCTGCTCTCGACAATGGCACTGAAAAGCAGGTGACTCGAGTTTGGGCGATAAAGAACATCTAGAAGCTACATGCGTGGCTTTACTGTGACATCCTTTCAAGTGGGTTAGAGTCGCCAGCTCGATCTCTACCCCTGCCCCTCCCCGCCACTGGAGGTGGTGCAAGCGGGCACAGGGTCTCCCTCTGACAGCACCCTCTCCCAGGTACAGGGGGACAGCTGGCACTAGGCTTGGCGCCAGGGAGGTAGAAATGCCTGCGGACCTGGATTCCAGATGGCAGGAGGGAACAGGCCGCCCCTCTGCAGAGGGGCCTCTTGCACCTTAAGCCTGGCTTTCATTCTGGTGGCCCCCTATGCCAGGTCCTGGGCTGTGTCCTGAGGAAGTAGAAAGTGAAGGGAGGGGACATGGAGTCATGACCAGCAATAAACTGAGGACTTTGCACAGAAAGCACACAATGTGGGCTTCGGTGGTCTGATTGACTGATTAACATCATCCCTTGTGCTCTGTGGAGTAAAACTGCAGCTGACAAGTGAGTGCATGGGATTTACTGGGGGCCCAGATTTTCTAACAGTCAAATTTATTCACCAATGAAATGGGCCACCTTAGGAAAAGAACTGGAATCACCATCACTGGAAATCCCAGATAACCATCAGTTGTCCACGTGGTGTAAAGAGGGGTCAGACAGAGCCGGGCGTGGTGGCACACGCTTGTAATCCCAGTACTTTGGGAGGCGGAGACCAGAGGATCCGGGTTCGCGGCCAGCCTCAGCTCTCTCTCTCTCTCTCTCTCTCTCTCTCTCCTTAGGCCCTCTGCAACTTCGTGAGACCCGGTTTCAAAATAAAGTATAAAAAATAGGGCTGGGGGTGTAGCGCGGAGGTAGAATGCCCCTGGGTTCAACCCCCGGTACTGCAAAAAAAAAAAAAAAAAAAAAGAAGAGGGGTCAGACAGGACCACACCAGAAACTCTGCAATTCTGACATACGAAGCTCCTTGTTTATAATCCCAGCTGCCCGACAAGTTCGCACTTTGTGGCAGGGTCTGTAACCCATCTTGGTTTGCCCCGCACCTTCCCACCTTTAGTCCTGGGAAACCCTCCAGAGTGTTCACGGTTGTCCATCTACGAACACTCTTCTGACCTATGTGCATTGTAATATGTTTTTTATGAGGAACAGAAAGAGGGAAAGCACAGTTAGCAGGCCAGGATGCTACATCAGCAGCAGCTGTCATATGTGACAGTCCTGAGGGCTGGCGGTGTGTTGCTGTGGTGTCACTACCTCAAAGCACATGCAATCTTAATACGGAGGCAAGTCCCACCTACGGAGAATCAGACCTGACTCTGTGCATTTGGATCTAATGCTGAGCGTAAGGAAGTGTCAAGGACGGAGGAAGCAGTTCAATGCCACAAGAATGAAGTTAGCCAAATCCTGCAGGCAGGACCTTCTGTGGGACAATGGACTCATGTTCTATATCAAGTCTAAAGCATGAGAAAGAAAAGGGGTGATGGGAGGCTGTTCTATTTGGAGCTATGAAAATCAAATTGAAAGAGAGGGCCGGGCGTGGTGGCGCACGCTTGTAATCCCAGTACTTTGGGAGGCAGAGACCGGAGGATCCAGGTTTGCGGCCAGCCTCAGCTCTCTAGCTCTCTCTCTCTCTCTCTCTCTCTCTCTCTCTCTCCTCTTAGTGAGGCCCTCCGCAACTTCGTGAGACCCGGTTTCAAAATAAAGTATAAAAAATAGGGCCGGGGGTGTAGCGCGGAGGTAGAACACCCCTGCGTTCAATCCCCGGTACCGCAAAAAAAAAAAAAAATTGAAAGAGAGGGCTGGGGCTGGGAGTGTGGCTCAGCAATGGAGCATGTGCTTAGTATGCAAGAGGCCCTGGGTTCCATCCCCTGCACCAAAAAAGGAGAAGAAGAAAAAAAAGATAAGACAAGAGGAGTAGAGAGGGAAGGGAAGGGAAGGAATAAAGTGGACTGAGTTTGGATTTGATTCAAATAAAGTAACTGGTGGGGGAAGCATTTTTTTTCTAAAATAGCAGGAAAGTTTGAGTATGGACCGTGCTACACAATGCCCCCTGAATTATGAGTTTTTCCCCATTCTGCCTGGTGGGAACGGGAACTACTCCCACTCCTATGCACACTCCCCCCTGCTCCCTCTACTCTTTTGGGATGTTTTCTTCCCTGACTTCAGGCAATTTCCTCACATGCATGTGCTGATCAGAACTCTGCTCAGTACTTGAGGAGTCCTTGCTGCAGGTTTCTGGAATTCTCTCTCTCTCTCTCTCTCCCTCCCAACCCCCTTCAGCCCTGTGAACTGCAGCCTCCCTAGTCTCCCTGCACTCTGCATGCTTGTCTCCATCCCATTGAATTTGGAAGTCCTGCAGATTCCATATGGGGTCTGTTCCCCTGCCTGTTCTGCAGCCTGGGACGTCTCTCAGCCAGTAGCTGAGGCAATCGCAGGCTCTCTTTGTTTGTTTCTCTTCTCTCAGATGCAACAGTACTTTGTTTCTGACCCATCTTTGTTTGATGGCTGTGATAGTTGGTCTGGTTTGTCAACTTGACCCACCTAAGATCATGTGACTTTGGTTGTATAACAGCAGATTGAACCGGAAGTCCTGCCCTAAATGTGGGTAGCGGGGTTCTGATAGGTGCAGGACTTGGATAAAAGAAGGAGAAAGCTGCGTGGAGGGTGCCGCAACTCTTCCTGAGGAAAACGCATCTGCTCTTGTCTGAGATCGTCGGTTTCCAACTTCGCCGTTTCCTTGAAGAGCTTCTTGATCTTCTGCTCTCGTCTGAGATCGTCGGCCTCCAGCCTTCAAGCTGAAACTTCACCATCGTTTCTCCGAAGAGCTTCCTTATCTTCACATCTTAGACTGGACTGAATCTGTGGTTGCTTCAATCCTAAGGCTCCAGCTCTTAGACTGCCCAACCAGCTACTGATTCCTCTGATTCTTCACGTGCAGTCAAAACTCAGGACTACATTGTGAGCTGATCTAATAAATCCCTTTTTCATATACTCATTCTGTGAATTCTGTTAATCTAGTGAACCCTGACTGAGACAATGGCCCATCTTAAAACCTGTGGTTGCATATATTTTGTGTGTTCATTGCTGCTGTTGATGATGTTGCAGTTACTGCTTTGCAGGCGGTTAGATGCAGTGCCTGTTATTCCTTGTTGCCCAAAAGTGAAGTTCTCCCCATGGCTTTGACAGGGGGACAGAGCGGGAACCAGTGTCCACTCCCAGACTAGAGCCCTAAGGCCCTGAGTAGTGGAGCAGCCAGCCTGTGATATCAGCCCAAGGCTCCCATCTCAGGGCCTCCCTCCCGGAGCAGACTCCTCAGGTAGGTTTCTGGCAGGTATCATGCCCTGCTGAGGCTTGCAGCCAAGTCAGGTGCCCTGCTGGAGAAGGCACATCCTCGCACTCTCCACTGGGGTCTAAAGAGCTGGCACTAGTCTGTGCTATTTGTGAGTTTCCATCAGCATTCGTTCCTCTTATCAACACTGTATAAAATAAACATTTGTCTGACTTGAGGTTTTTGGCTTCCACGGACTACTTCCCATCTGTCTCTTTTTCTTTCCCTCTGCCCTGTTCCCTGGCTGTCGCTCTCACCTCCTCCCCCCCACGCTGCAATGCCATTCCCACTCACCCCCGACTCGCGCGCGAGTCCGCGCACGGGCCCTCGACAGACCGTGCTCCTTGTTTCAGGAGGCACTGGCAGTCTCTTCCCTGCCTCCTCACTTCTTGGCTTTCTCTTGCCCTTTTCTCCCACATCGAAGCTCTTTTCTAAGCATCTCCCCACTCTGGGCGTGGAGCACCACAATTCTAACCTCAACTCTGCTCGTGGCCCTGTGACCTTGGACCAAGCTCAGAAACCTCTAAGCTTTTATTTTCTCTCAGCTGTTAAGTCTTCACCAGATACTGCAGACATGGGACTGGAGGCTTGTCCAAGAATATCTCTCCGCTGACGACTAACCTGTGGGGGACAGCCAGGTGAGGCAACACCAGAGGAGCTCCAGGCGAGGCAAACATGGACCTGGATTCCAGCCCTGAGCTGCGCTCCCTGATTGTGTGGCCCTCCCTGAGCCTCCAGGTTCCAATTTGTAGAGTGGAGATGATGGTCTCTGCACCGCTCGCATCACAGGTTTTCTTGATAGCTCTCTTCCTCCTCTCTGGGAAGAAACAGTTTCTGGGGTCCCAGCCGCATGTGCACACATGTGCACAGGAAATCCAGGATGCTCAGGAAAGAGTGGGGACTCTCTGGGGACACAGGCTGTCATCTGAAACCTTCCTATGACCCAGCACAACCATCTACTGGCCCAATCTGTCTGACACGAAGAACAGTGTAGACACATAGTTCTTAGCTGTACGATTATTTCATCTTTCTGGTCATTGAGGTAGCTCATGTTTACTTTAGAAAATTGGAAAGATATAGTAGAGTATATTAAGGAAAATTAAAAATGGTTCATAATCCCTTCATGCATAGATAACCAATAAACTTAAGTTAATTTTCTTTCACACACAAGTACATACATTTTGAAATTATAGACGTGCACTGCATGATAACATTTTGGTCAATGACAGACCACAAATATGGTGGCAGTCCCATAAGATTATATGTTGGCTAGTGACATCATTGTCATTGCTATCTTAGTTTGTGTAAGTACACTCTGCAATGTTCGCCCAACAACAACATAGCCTACCAATGTACCTCTCAGAACGTACTCCCCGTTGTTAGGCAATGTCTGACTGTATTTATAGGAAGGAAAGTATATGGTACCGAGTTTTTCATAAGCCATCTAAGCATGTATACTAAATATATAATTTTCATTATTTTCCGATCATTAAACTTCATTTCTTTCTTGAGCCCCATTTTTCCTGAAAGCAGAGATTCCAATGTAGTCAATCCCAGGTAAATTTAGTCACTTCAAGATTTCCTTAGTCAATGCAGATGACATCTTGGTAGACTCGGAGTACTTCTCCCTCCATCGCACCTTTTCTGAAAGACTGGCCTAAGTGGCTGGTGGGCTGAGATGAGGGGATTCAGGCCGGGGTGGAGAGAAGGCACCTGGTTGGCTATCCTGCCCTAGTGCGTGGCCATAGTCATTGTGGACAGTTCATGTCCCCCTCTGGCCGAAACCGTCTGCATCACCCTGAACTACCCCCATCATATCCACAAGGCCCCTTCACGGGCCACTACCTCCTAGTGTGACCTCGAAGATAAGAAAGATAAAATAATTATACACTAGGTGTGACCTGGTGCGATGCACACTATTCTCCTGAGCCAAGAGATTCAGCTGCCCTCAGGTGCCACACTGGGCTGTGGGGGAGGCCAAGGAGCTGGGGCACACAGAATAAAATACACCGCTTACTACTTTACCAGCCCACAGATGAGTGCTACTATCAGTGTACCTCACTCTCTGTCTAGCTCCTCCCTCCCTAACTATTCACTAATTATAATAACAGACATTTAGTGCTAAATGGCACTGTTCTGGGAACTTTACATGTAATAATTCATTTTGTCCTCACAATAACCCTATCAGATCCATAGCATTGCGGCCATTCATGAAAAAGGACACTGAGACCCAGAGAATTGAGACATCTCACCCCAAATCACAAAACTGAAACATACAGAGCCAGGATCCCCCCAGAACAGTAGGATCCAGAGTTCACACTCTGACCACGACCTACAAGCAGCCCGTCTCTGCTCTGCCCCACAGACACACCGCACACATACAGGCACGCACACATGTGCACACACGTGTACAGGTCACACTCACATCGTGTTTTCTCATTTAACCTGACAGCATTGGAAAATTGTCCTCAAATTAGGTTTCCAATGAGGCCCATGGGAAGGGTCCAAGTCCCAAAGATTTGCGCATCCCCCCTCCTTTGACCAATCCGCCTGAGGTACCCAGGCATGGCCCTGCCCAGGCAAACCCACACCTCTGTAGAGGATGCCAGACATGGAGACAAATGAGGTTTCCCCTGGCACAACAGAGCGGGATGGTCATCGGGTGCTCTCACAAGGCTGGTGTGGAGATGAGATTAGATAGCACGTGTAAGTGCTCAGCTCTGCGCCTGCATGCGGCGTTGGATTAATGCCAGCTATTAACAGTATTTTAAAATGTCACCACCCCAAGGACCCTGAGCAAAGGAGAAGGGTCACACTTCCCTGAACAGGCCCATCTGCGGGCTAACAAAGGGAGGGCCTCGTGGAAGCTCGTGGAAGCCACTGTCAGAGATCGGATGCTTCCAGCCATGGGAAACACCAGGAGACAGTCACGCCCTTCTGGGACGGGAGTGGGCCAGGCCAGAGAGCCCTCGGTCATTCTGCCACAGCACCTGGATCCCGCTGTCACATGCCAGTTCCTCCTCAAGGCTGTGTAGGCCTCTGTTAAGAAGCAAATGTTCTCCCAAGGGTGGCCCACCAAGGCATCCAAGTGAAAGCATCACCCTGACTCTGCTATGGAGGTGCCAAAGGGAAAGGGACTCAGGGCCCAGGTTCCCAGACCTAGCACAGGGCCTTGTCCTGGCTCCTGCATTCTTCCCCTCGTCCATGTAATCCACAAGCACTCTAAGGAACCATAGGACCCAAGAGGCTATGGAATTTGCCCTCCAGGATCTCATGGTCTGTGTGGAGGTAAAGACCCAGACTCCTCTCCTACAGAGCTCAGTCCCTGTCTTGTGTTCTAGGAGGCTATGGGAGCTTGGGGCGGGGGGAGACCCTGCCTAAAGATGGGGTCTGAGGTGGCCTGCCTGGGGAAGGAGCAGGAACCAAGGCCCAGAGGAGCAATGGTGGGGACAGAGCGGGGGACGTTGAGAGACTCAGCTGGGGGCAGTTTAGAGAGTGAAGAATGCCAAAACAATGTCCTATCAAATACTCAAATAAGAGAATGAATGGTTGTCCCTCGCATGGGAAGGAGGCTCTGCCAAAGAGAAACTTTCAAAGAAAGTGGATAGTCCCCCAGGTTGACACCTCCCCAACCAGGCCTCAGGTATCCACAGATGACATTGTCTGTCCACATAATGGACCAGAGAAGAGGGCAGAGCCCACCACACCACCCCATGGCTGCCCAGGTCCGCAGCACACAGATCTCCCATCTCTCGTATGCTGCCCCTTGTGCCTCTCCCCATGCCTCCAAGATAGCCGGCCCCTGGCCCCCGGCACTCTTCCTGAGGCCCTGGCTAGCACAGCCCTTCCTCGCATCTGCATGCAGCACCTACACTGAGCTGAGGCCACCCCAGCTCTATAAGGCAGAGCACAGTCCTGTAGGACACAGCAAGGCATGGACAGACACCATGAGACCTGAGGATCTAGGATCCCTACTGTGAATGAGGCCCTGGAGCTCCCCGGCCTGGGTTTAAACCCAGCTCGGTCATGCAGGGCTGACTGGCCTGTTCTCAACCTCACTGAACCTCCTTCATCTCAATCTCCTCCTCCTCCTCCTCCTCCTCTTCCTCTTCCTCCTCCTCCTCTTCCTCTTCTTCCTCCTCCTCTTCCTCCTCCTCCTCCTCCTCCTCCTCCTCCTCCTCCTCCTCCTCCTCCTCCTCCTCCTCCTCCTCCTCCTCCTCCTCCTCCTCCTCCTCCTCCTCCTCCTCCTCCTCCTCCTCTTCTTTTTCTTGGAGTGCTGGAACTAGAACCCAGGGCCTCACACGAGCTAAGCAAGTGCTCTACCACTGAGCTCATCCCATCTCCATTGTCTCAGTCTTAAGTAAGACTCGCTGTCCCCTGTCCCCACCTGTCAGGGGTGTGGTGCACATCTCGCACTTGTAAAGCACTGGGCAGGCAGGTGGCCTTGGCTCAGGGGCATCTCCTCCTGCCCTGTGTAGTGTAAATGTAGAGGATGCCTATGGGAGCCCTTCCTAAAAACCAAAACCTCCCTGGCCATTCCTTCTCTAGAGGCGGCTCCCTGAGCACTGTGAGAGAGGAATTCCAGCCCAACACACGTGACCTGGAGCAATTGGTTCTGTGTGGACTGGGAGGTGGCAACCAAGCACCCATTTTACATCTGTGACCAAGCAGACCGAGGTCAGAGGTCAGTTGCTGGGTCTCTTCAGGCCCGATGAAGCCGGTCTTCCAGCTACTGCCGAGAAGTCCGCAGAATACCTGGAGTCCCGCCAGTGCTGAGGCTGAGCCTACTTGGCACCAGCCCCTGGGAAAGAGAGCTGCAGAGTGCGGACCGTTCCCAGAAACTGGAGCCCGGGGGCTTCTGATAAGGCCAGTCTGATGTCCCAAGCCTGCCAGCCAGCCTGAAAACACAGGCAGGCAGGGGGAAAGGGTGCTCTGTGTGGCTTGTCCCTGCGGAGAGAGGCCAGCTCATAGCCCTGAGGGTTGAGCCCTGGAGCCGCAGGGAGACACAAGCCCAGCTCCTCCCTACCCTGACGCCAGAGCTGCTCAGAGGCTGTGCAGGTCTCTGCCCCAGGGGCATTGGCCAAGGCTCAGCCAGGACAGGGGCTCCGTGCGGGAGGGGGTGTTGTCCCCGCCTGTCTGCAGAGCCAGTTCCCACACCGAAGCTTTGTCCTCAGAACAGTCGCTCGCGGGAAGCTGGACACAGATCGCTGTCCTCGGTTGACACTCGGGGAAATGGAGGCTCAGAGCAGGGAGGCAAATCACTCAAGGTTGCTATCAGTGGCAAGGCGGGACTCCAGCCCAGCCTGTTGCCTGACCCCACAATGCCTTCCTTCTTCTCTTGCAGTCTACCCGTTCTACATCTCCTGCCCCGCTATAGGCCACCATGAAGGCCACTGAGGGCTTTATGTGATTAGCTTTATATGAAAGTAGCACATAGTGCAACAAGCATCCAAAAGAGACTCAGAGGACACGAGTTGCAATCCTGGTTCCACACAGAGCAGCTGTGTGGTCCTGAGCAAGTTTACTTCCCTCTCTGGTCTGTCTCCTCGTCTGTTATATAGGAATGGTACCTGGCACCAACCACACAGATTGGGCTATGGCAGAGAGAATAAAGCAGCCTGGGTCAGAACAGACTTGGCTACAATCACCTGCACATGTTCAGTGTTCATAAACAGGGACAGGCCCCTGCCAGGGTCAGAACCAGGTGGGGACCTAATCCAGGGAACAAAGGAATGCTTGCTACCTCCTCAGTGGGAGATGGCAAGCCCTTGCCTTTCTTTTCTTTTTTTTTTTTGGGGGGGGGGGATTGAACCCAGGGGCATTCTACCTCCGCGCTACACGCCCGGCCCTTTTTTTTATGCTTTATTTTGAAACCGGGTCTCATGAAGTTGCGGAGGGCCTCACTAGGTAGAGAGAGAGAGAGAGAGAGAGCAAGCGCGTTGAGGCTGGCCGCGAACCCGGATCCTCCGGTCTCCTCCTCCCAAAGTACTGGGATTACAAGCCTGCGCCACCACGCCCGGCCAAGCCCTTGCCTTTCTGTACATCACTTTTGTCACCTGTAAATGGATATGATGATACCCAGGAAGCCATTGCTGTGATTAGAAAGCATGTCTAAAAGCAGGAGGGGACCCAGGAGTACACCAGCTTCGTGCCCTCAGGGAGAGGCCCCAGAGCTGCACCGACTTCATGCCCACAGAAAGGGGACCCAGAGGTGCAGCCGCTTGGTGCAGAAAGGGGTGCGCTGCTCCACGCCCGCTGGTCATGTGGAAGGGGAGCTTCTCGAAGCAGCAATCAGCTAGGCTGGAAACAGAATCACGAAACCCCCAGAGCTGCACAGGCAGGCCCAACCAAAGCCCCTCCCCCAGCCCTCTGCGGCCCAAGCCCATCTGGCACCCATCTCAGTGGGGCAGGAATGCTTACAGGCTGCGAGCCTGGCCCGGAAGCCTGAGCGCTGCCTCCCCGGGACATCCGGGACATCCGGCGGCCAGGTGGGGTGGATCAAGGATGCTGCGAGGAGACCCAGCTGGACGCTCCCCCTCCTCCCTAGGTGGAAAGCGGGCTGTTACTGCCCTGATTGTTTCTGGTATTCAGATATGGTGAGACATCTTAGGGAAGGGGAGAGAGAGGGGGCTGAGCAGGGATGCAGAGGCCTGGTGCAGTAGGCAGTGCATTGACCTCCAGCTGTGTCAATCATCACTGCTCTGCAATCTGAGGAAGGCAGCTCCAGGAAGGAGGGCAGGCACCTGGGAGGCATTGCAGGAAAGAAGGCCTTCTGGAGCTACTGGGAAGGGCTATGGAGAGAGGGTATTAACCCCATACACACACACACCAGGACGCCCACTGCTGGAGTGCCTGGGTGCTCTTCCTAGACCTGCCCGAAGTGTAACCATGCTGCAGAAGCCTGTGCCCAGGTTTAGGGGCAGCGTTGCCAATCAAAGAGCCAGCCCTGCGGTGAGGTGTCCCTCCCCTGGCACCCTCACCCTCACCCACTCAGGTGTCTGGGCCAGTGACCTGACAGTCTGATTTGACATGTTTATTTCCCTCACCCACTGCTACAGACAACCCTTCATCCAGCCCTATCAAGTTCTGTCACCCCACCCTGGATGCCACCCTCACTTCCTGCCAGGTCTCCCCACTTTTCACCTGGACTCCCCCTCCCCCAGGGGGCACCTCCGGTGCTGCCATAAACACCCACCGGGACTGTGTTTCTTTTGCTCACCCTGGGTCATCCAAGACTTCGCACCTTGCCCAGCACCCCAGGTGCTCAATAAATATTTGTGGAATGAGTGAAAGGAAGAGAGAAAGGAGAGAGGGTAATGAAGCGCCACAGGGGCAGAGTCAAGGCAGGCTGGGAATTTGGAGGGGTGCCAGAACAGCTGGAATATTTTGCCCCCTTGTTTTAGGCAGGACAGTGAAAAGCCTTCTGGAACAAGCTGAGCTTGTCCCTTCTTAAAGTCTGAGAACCAAGCAGAGTAAGGGATTTCTCTGAGATCACCTGGCCCTCTCCTTCCGTGGGAGCCCTCTCTGCAGAGTCCAGGTGGGCAGATAGGACTTCTGCTCACTCAGCCTCCTCTAGTGACAGAGTACTCACTACCCAGCAGGACCACCATGCTGCATAACTGCTACTGCCCCAGGGCTGGGATCATCCCAGAAAGGAGAATGAGGAGCATGGGCCAAGCCCAGAGATGCACAGGCTGCCCAACTTCTTCAGGTGGAAGCCAGCTCTCCAGTCCCCTGGGTCTCCTCCCCAAGGGACCACTGGAATTCCTCCATCAGGAAGTGGCACCCCGGCTGCTGCTCTGGCCTGGTGCCAAGCGGTTAATACCGCTCCTTGCATTTGGAGCTGAGAACTAAACACAGCTCTCTCGGGAGCTTGAGGGAAGCTGGCCAAACGTGTGGGAAGCTGGTGAGGAGAACGAACATGCCCGTCTCTGTGCCAGGGATGGGCTCCATTAGCTGGAGAAATAGGCATTCTCTAGAGCGGCCTCCCAGCTTGGGGAAACACAACCAAGGGAGGGACGGGGCTTGTCCTGTGCCTGGTGCTGCATGCCAGTTCAACCCACCACCACACTCCTTATGGAAAGAATGAACAAGAGCCTGGGCTGCCCACTGCTCTGGCCCCACCTTTCTCCTGCATCCCTGCAGGAGCCCCTCTGCCCCACTCACTCTCCCTCCCACTAAAGCTGATTCTCAGGAGAGATGTTGGACTTCAACCGACGGGGTAAGTGGTTAATAACATCTTAATGCATCATCCTCCCACAGGGATTAGCATTGGCAGGATCCAGGATCTAAGTGAAAGCAGAAAAGCAATAATGGGGATTTCAGGCACTGACTAGCAGCTGGGGTTGCGGAGAGGCCCTGGAAGCTTCCCAGTGTCTTTAAGACCATCCTGATGTCATTGATAGTAAAGATGCCAGCCTGTGTTTTTTCGGCTTTACCACTTGTTGTGTGGACGTGTCACTGATCCTTCCTCACCCAATGCCCTCATCTGTACAATGGGGATAATATTTCCGCTCTCATCTAATTGTTGGGAAGGTAAATGCCCTGTGGAGGTCAGCCACCTGTGGCTAATTCCCACAGCCTAAAGAAACTAGACATTGAAATGGTCTCAACCTCCCTCCACATTTTGCCCCAGAGTAATCTACAACTCAGAGAACTCATCTCAGAGGGGGACTTGTGAGGCCTTGTGAACCCCCCTTGAGTGCCTTCTTCCACATCCTCAGAAATCATCAACCCTGTGAAGTCATCCTCCAGACTCACGGAGGTGCTCAGCAGTCACTGTCCTCCTCCAGTTGGCACCGAGTCCAACGTTCTGTTGATCTAGTGTCACCACAAAGCACAATAGACCAAGCAAGCATTTCTCCTCATGGCTCACGTTTCTGAGGGTGGACTGTGCTCTGTGAGCGGTTCTTGCTCCAGGTCTCACATGGGATGGCAGTCAGAGGTTCACTGGTGCTGGTCAGCCCAAGGATTGACTGGCCCGGACCTCTCAGGTGACTCACTCATGCTCCTGGGCTGTCCCCCAGGAGCACAGCTGGGCTGTTCACCAGAGCACCTCCATACAGCCTCTCCATGTGACTTGACCATCTCATAGCATGATGGCTGGCTTCCCAGGGGGAGGGCCCCAAGGGAGAATTCCAGGGGATTTAGGCAGAAGCTGCAAGCCTTCCTAGGGACTAACCTTGGAAGTCTCAGAACATAACTTCCACCCATTCTATTGATCAAGCAGACCCAAGCCCAGCCCAGATTCAAGATGAAGGGGATAGGAGTTTGTGTGTGTGTGTGTGTGTGTGTGTGTGTGTGTGTGTGTGTGCGCGCGCGCGTTACTAGGGATTGAACCCAGAGGTGCTCTACCTCTGATATATAACCCTTGCCCTATTTTATTTTATTTTTTTAAACAGGGTATCTCTCTCAGGCAAAAGAACTTGTGTTAATCGAGGAGAGGAACCAAAGAACCCAGGCCTTTCCTGCTCTACTCTGGGACCAGTCAATTATCAGCTACAATGGAAAAATTGTAGCTAAGTCTCCACAGTCTGCTAGGAGCCCCCCATATGCTCTGGGAAGTGTTGTAAGGACAAAATGAGATCAGCCTCTTCTTCACTCTAATTGAACAAGCGTTCCTCCAGCACCCCGTTCACACATTCATCCAACAGCTATTCGCCAAGGGCCTCCTCATGCCAGCCCAGGGGGACACCACCATGGCGGGGGACACAGGGCTCAGGGGCAGACTTGGGCAGTTATGACACACTACACAGTATGGTAGGTCAGGGTGGACAAAACAGTGGGGTACAGGCAGGGGCACAGCTGGCTTTGACTGGGGAGGTGGGAACCAAGGAAAACTTTCTTACCTTCAAACCCAGACCTGAAGCTGCTCTCGAAGGATCCATGTAGCAAGGGGCTAGGAGGGAGGAGGAAAGTCCCCAGGTAGAGGAGGGCTTGGGAAGGTGGGGCACATTATCTGGGATGGCTACAGAGTGAAAGGAGGCAGGAGGAGGCGTGGGAACCCTGCTGGGACACGTGGTGGAGGATAGAAATCAGAGGCCCAAAGGTCATGCAGAAGCTTGGACTTTAAACCAAGGGAACCCTTTGGACAACTCTACCGTGATCAGACATACCTTCCAGAAAGATGGTCAGGCTGTGTCATGAGGATGGCTCAGAAGAGAGCGACTCAAGAATAACAGTATAGTGTTGTTATTTTGTTATTTATTTACTGGACTCCAGGCCCTGTTCCAAACTCTTCTTCTCATTGGCAACAGCTTAAGTGAGGGAGTATTTTTATTTTATAGATGAGAACATTAAGGCACAGGAAAGGGTGGGTTTCTCGTCCATAGTCACAAGCCAAGAGAGCAGCAGCCCTGAAAGCTGAAACCAGGCTGTGTGGGCCCAGGGTCTGCCTGTGTCCCCATGGCTTGCCCTGCTGTGGCTGTAATCCAGGCGACAGACACACAACAGCAGGGCTCCAGAGAGAGGGTGAGAAAGGCTGGTGACCCCACAGGAGTCACTATACTGAACACGTGAATGAAGGCTGGGCAAGCACCGAGTGCACACCGCCAACCCCGCATCGCTGGAATCATCCACTTCCTTGCTCTGAAGAACACAACCATTGTATCTCTCTTCTCCATGACCGCGCCAGCGCTGGCCCAGTTCACCCAGTGCCAGGGATGCTGATTGAGAAATAAGGCCCTGAGCCGGCCTGCAGACTGACAAGCACGCCTCCTCAGAGATCTGTGCAGACAGATGCAGGAGCATTTCGCCCTGTCTGCCGCAGCGTCCAGGGACTCCAGAACCAGGCCTGCTGCTCCGTCAAGCCCCACTGTCTCTGTCCCCTCCTGTCCCCTGCTGAGAGCGCTAAGCAAAGCACCTGCAGGAAGCACGACTTAGCATTCAGAACAAGGTGCCCTACTGGAGGACTGCTGGCAGCCAAGCGGGAAGGCATGTCGCTTTGGAGCACACAGGATCTGCAGGGAATTTCCTGAGGGGCTGGTGCCGAGAGAAGCAAAACAGATGCTCACTGGGGACAAGTTGCACTTCACAAGCAGTTAGCACAGTCCAGGTCCCAGGGATACAGAGAGAGGTGCTTGCTGGCATTGGGAATTGGAGGAACCTGACTGTCATCTTGTTAAATTCTCAGTCAGTGTCCTGCCTGTCACACGGCTGTCTCTGCCTCCCTGCTGTCCTGCGTTTCTTCTTGCAAGAAGTGCCAGCATGGCCTGATGTGCCAGGTACTGGTCTCCTGATCATCTGTTCTGTGCCCAGTCTTTGGCACACCATCTCATCCCCCCACCCTGGCCTTGAGGCCTCCTAACAAGTTAGGGTAAGAGAGAGGTATACAGTAGTCCCGCTTATTTAAAGTTTTGCTTTCCACATTTTTAGTCAACTAAGGTCTGAAAATATTAAACAGAAATTTCCAGAAATACACAATTCATAAGTTTTAAAATGTACACCTTTTTTAGTAACGTGATGAAATCTCACACTGTCCTCCTTTGTCCTGCCTAGAACATGAATGTCCCTTTGTCTAGCATATCAATCACACTGTATGCGCTATCTGCCTGTTAGTCAATTCTTGGTTCAGATTGACGGTGAAAACATTTCACTGTTTGTGTTCAGGGAATCCCAATTTTACTTAATAATGGCCCCAAAGGAAAGAGTAGTGATACTGGGGATTTGAATATGCCAAAAAAAAAGCCATAAAGTATGTCCTTTAAGTGAAAAAATGAAAGTTCTCAACTTAATGAGAAAAGAAAAAATGGTATGCTGCGGTTCCTAAGATCTATGGTAAGAACAAAAAGGAAAAGTCTATTACATAATGTGTAGAGTTTGGTGCTAGCCACAGTTTGATAAGGGAGACTACTACAATCACCCCACACAACAGAGTGACAGATGGGGAGCTGAGATGATGACGTGACTTGGCTCAGCAAATACCTAGCAGAGTCAGGATTTTAAACCCGAGATTGTGTGACTCCAAGTCCAGTTCAACCCCCTTCCCTTTCCCCTTCTATTTGGGACCTTTCTATTTTCCCCTTCTATTTGGGACCTTTGCATGAACCACGCTTTATTACCAAACCACTAGAGAGATACCTTCAATGAGGGCCAGGCCCTGGGCTGGTGACAATGGAGGAGGTGACATTGCGGAGAGAGGCTGCAGAGGGGCTCAGTGTTGGTGAGCTGAGCCATGAATGCCGGAGCAGCTCAGAGCTTCCTGCCTGCGGGCAACAGGAAGGAGTGTGATTAAAGAAGGCAGGGGTGGTGTTCTCATCCTCAGCATTTCAGCAGGACCAGTGACTGGACTTTTGCCAGGTATGGTCAGGCAGAGGGTCTAGTAAAAGTCGGTGGTTTGTTCCTTCTGTCCTGGGGGAAGTCACTTCACGGGCCATTCGTGTGTTACTTCTTTGAAGCAAGCTCTGTATCTGCAAGGAAGGGAGGTTCTGGGAGAGAAGACCGGCATGGGTTTCATAGCTGAGCTCATGAAAGCAGAAGATAAATATTCAAAAATACAAGAGGCAAGTTCCAAAATCTTTCCCAAAGATGCCTGTCCCCAAGTTGAACCCTTATTTTTAAATACTCCTGGATAAAATGCCACCAAGCGGCTTCCACCTGACTTAGACCCCCCACCCACCCCCACCCCATCATGTCAGCATGAGCCTGGAACACTGTTTAGCTCCCAGGACCCTGTCAGGGGTCACCTGCTGGGGGCACTGCTGGACCAAGAAGGAAGCAGAATGACAGCTGGCAGCAGCGGTGGGGCCCTGCATCTCCTTTCATGCCAGCACACGGCAGCCACGTGAAGTTTGATGCTGCCAGGGTCTTGTCTCACGCCCCCCACCTCCACTCTCCATCTCAGAGTTCCCTCCAGATACTGACATTCAATGATTCTTATCACACAAAGTCCTGGACAGTCCTAAATCTCCAGAGAGATGTTCAGGAGAAAGACCCTGTGTGCTAGTCCCCGGATAGCAGTATGGCCCAGAAATCAGGGCAGACTAGTCCAGCCAACATTACAGCCCATCTTTGACAGGGGCTCTTGGAGTTTAGACACTGACTCCTCAGAGTCTGAAGGATCCAAGTTACATGGCCTTGGTTTTCTAATCTGCACAATAGGGTTTTATTTCTTTATCTTATCATAAAGCAGTGTTACTATGTGGACGAGATGGGAGACTCCATGTCAAGCCCCAGGGTTATGTGTCTCCATCCTTCCTGTCCTTTCTGGGTTACCCATTTTCCACATGATGAGCAGAAAGGCTATCCTACAGAAGTTCGGGTAGAGGAAGTCTTCTCTAAGCTCTTCTCATAGGTCTGTCTACTCGTGGCTGACTTGGACCAGGAGCCAATCATTCAATTCCCACAACCCATGAAAGGCCAAACAAGGGTTAGCAGCCCCATGGATTAGCAAAGCTCCTGAATCAGCTGCTGCAAAAACCCAAGTGAACCAGCTTTCTCACAGAGACAGGAGAGGTAGCCTCAGGAGCAGCAGGATCCAGGCACTCCAATGCTCTGGGATGCTCGCTCCATACTCTGCTTTCCTCTGACTGTTGGCTTTATTCCTCTAGTTTCAGGTTCTCCGGAGGACAAAATACTGGCTCTAGGCATCTCTGGCTTATATCTAAACAAATTGGTACAAAAAAAAGATAAAAGGTTTTTCTGGACAAGCTCAAGTTGTAGAAATCCCGGG
The DNA here is from genome assembly GCA_004027185.1 of Glis glis. Taxonomy (NCBI): domain Eukaryota; kingdom Metazoa; phylum Chordata; class Mammalia; order Rodentia; family Gliridae; genus Glis; species Glis glis. The sequence goes on from PVJS01025439.1 coordinate 20,723, forward strand.
GAAGAGCTCTGATTGGCCTGGCTTGGAGCACGGCCACCGTAGTGACAAGAGTGGATGGTCAGAACCAGGAGAAAGCGACGCTAAGGGTAGGGGGAAAGACAGTGGCCACCGCATCTCAGTTGGTGAAGGAGGCTGGCTGTGCCCTGCAGAGGGTCAGGAGTGAGGAAAGACTCTGAAATGTGGCAAATGCTCCCTGGGCGTTAGCAGGCTGTGCCGGCAGGTGCACGTTTGGCATGAAGGGAGCGACTTTCTCCTGGGTGCTGGCCAGTCCGTTGGAGGCATATGACTGTGCTCCTCCTCTAAGCACTCCCAATTCTTTCCCCTCGTCCTCAGGGCCATTGGGTTCCAACTCACTAAAGCCATGGAAAGACTATAGGTCTAGAAGCCAGGTGTCTTGTTTCTATTCTGCCTCCCGTTTGCTGTGTGTCCTAAGGCAGCAGTAATACCTTCTTTCAGCCCTACCCCGTTCCTCTGCAAACCAATGGAGGTGAACTGTCAAGCACCCCACCTGCCCCGGTCAGACAAGCTTGCTCCACACACCTTTGTTCCTGCTGTTGTCCTTGCCTTCCCCGGGAGCCCACGCACATGCACGCACATGACCTCCAAGCCACCTTCTCTGGCCACTACTAGTAATCATCTATTCCCTCTCTCAAAGCTCTCCTGTGATATGGCATCATGCTCAAAACGAAAGCCACAGTGCCCCCAGCGGCTCTCCTGACTGTGTGGACAGGTCCCTGCCCAGCCTCTCAGCTTCTCTCCCCCTCTGGGGTCCCTGCTTCTGCCCCAGCCATGGAAGCCTCCCTGGAGCCCCAGACCCTTGCCAGCATCTATTGTCCTCCTCCTCTAGCATTCCACTCAGCTCACCCTGCACTTTGTTTTGTCCCCAGTCACCCCTTTAGAGAGCCTTCCCCACTACCCCATTAAGAGGGACTTTGTAAGCCGGGCGTGGTGGTGCACGCTTGTAATCCCAGTACTTTGGGAGGCAGAGACCGGAGGATCCCGGTTCGCGGCCAACCTCAGCGCGCGCGCGCACGCACGCTCGATCGATCAATCTATCTCTCTCTCTCTCTCTCTCCCCCCCCCTCTCTCTCTCTACCTAGTGAGGCCCTCCGCAACTTCGTGAGACCCGGTTTCAAAAATAAAGCATAAAAAAATAGGACCGGGGGCGTAGCGCAGAGGTAGAACGCCCCTGCGTTCAATCCCCGGTACAGCAAAAAAAAAAAAAAAAAGAGGGACTTTGTGTCTGGTGTAGTAGTACACACCTGTGATCCCAATACTTGGGAGGCCGAGACAGGAGGATTGCAGGTTCGAGACCAGCCTAGCAACTTAGCAAGACTCTCAACAATCTAGGGAAAATCTTGTTTCAAAATAAAAAATTTTTAAAAAGGGCTAGGGGTGTAGTTTGGAGGTAGAATGCCCCTGGTTTCAGTACCAAAAAACAAACAAACAAAACAAAAGGGATCTTGAACTCTCTATCCTAAGACTAATTTGTTTTTTCAAAGCACTTGTGATTGCCTGAGATCCATTAAGTGTTTAGTTAGCTGCTTAGTTTATTGTCTGTTCTCCCCCACAAGAATGCAAGTTCTGTAGGGGCAAAAACTGAGTGTCCTCCGCTGTTCTCCTTGCTCCTAAAACATTGTCTGGCCCATAGGGGCCCTCCACAGGTAAATCAAGAGTGAACAGTCATTATAAAATGACATCTCAGAATTAGAAGGTGCTAGGATGCCCCTAGTGTGTGGAAGGCAGATCTTATTTGTGAAGTCTTTGTCTACATAAACAAATTGAGTCACTCAAAGTCAAGATGTCACTACAGTTCTGATGATGCAATCCCATAGAAGAAATACCTTGTAGTGAACAATCTAAACATGAAGTGAAGGAATGATTCCTCTTGCAATAGTGTCAAAAAGAATACTTAGGAATACATTTAACAAAAGACGTGCAAGACTTATGCTCTGAAAACTACAAAACTGTTGAAGGAAATTAAAGATCTAAAGAAATGATTTGGGGAGACAGCATATGTTCATGGATAGGAAGACTTAATATCATTAAGGTGGAAATACTCCCAATTGGATCTACGGATTCAACACAAATTCTATCAAAAGCTCAGCTGGCTTCTTTGCAGAAATGGACAAGCTGGTCCTAAAATTCTAAATGAATTTCTGAATGAAATTCAAGGGACCTAGAATAACCAAAGTTGGAGGACTCACACTTCCTGATTTCAAAACTTACTTCCAAGTTATAGTAACCAAGACAGTGTGGTACTGGCATCAGAACAAACATGTAGATTAATTGAATCAAATTGAGAATCCAGAAATAAATCTTCACATTTACAGTCAATTCATCTTTGGCAAGCATGTCAAAGCAATTCAATGGGGAATGATAGTCTTTGCAACAAAATGGTCCTAGGATAGCACATGGAAGGATAAAATGGATCCTATGCAATCACACCATATGCAAAAATTCCATAAAAGTGGACCTAAACTCCAAATGTAAAAGCTAAAACCGTAAAATTCTTGGAAGAAAATATGAGGACAAATTTCTGTGATCTTGGCTTGGACAATGGTTTCTTAGGTATGACTCCAAATGTGCAAGCAACAAAATTAAAAATAGAAAAATTATACTTCATTAAAATGCAAAATTTGGGGGCTTAGAAGAATATCATCAGGAAAGTGAAAAGTTGACCCACTAAATGGGAGTAAATACATGCAAATAATGCATCTGATAAGGGACTTGTATGTAGCATATACAAAGAACTCTTACAACTCAATAATAAAATGCCAATCCAATTAAAAATGGACAAAGGATCTGAATTGACAGATCTCCAAAACAAGACATACTAATGGAGAACAAGCACATGAAAAGATGCTTACTATCATTAGTCACTAAAGAAATATAAATCAAAACCACAGTGGGGTACCATGTCATACGCATTAGAATAGCTAGAATCAAAAAGTCAAATAACAGCAGTTGGAAAGGATGTAGAGAAAAATAGAACCCTACTACTCTCTTAGCAGAAGTAGAAAATGGTAAAAGAGTCTGTTCCCCAAAGGATTAAACATAGAGTTAACATATGGCCCAATGATTCTACTCCCGAATGTTCGTAGCAATATTATTCATAATAACCAAAAAGTTGGAAAAGCCCAAAAGTCCATCAGTGGCTGAATGGATTAATAATGCGATATATCCCTAAAACTGAATGTTATTCAGCCATAAGAAGAAATGGAGTAATGACTCATGCTACCACACGGGTGAACCATGAAAACATTGTGCAAAGTAAAAGAAGCCAGTCATGAAAGACCACATATTGTATGATTGCACCATATAAAATGTCCACAACATGGAACTGAGGCCTAAGAGGAGAAGGAACATAGATTGGTGCTTGCTGAGGGATTGTGGAAATAGGGCAGACTGGAGGATGGTGGCTAAAGGATACAGGAGGTTTTTTTAGGTGATGAAAATGTCCTAAAATTAAATGTGGTGATGATTACACTACTCTGAATATTGAATTGTACCATTTTGAAGGAAGGGTGAATTATATGTAATGTATACTATATGTTAATAATACTATTATTAAAGAACAGAAAAAAAGGAGCAATAACTGTGCTGGCCAGCATAGGAAATCCATCCAACAGCTCGCCCTTCTAGAACTGAGCCAGGGTCAGCTCCACAGCAAGTCCTGCCACCTCCCTGATGTGTGGGGAACTCTCCCCGCCCCCCAGTGAAGGAACAGGGACCAGCTATACATTTTCTGAAAACTTGGAGGAAGGCACTGCAAGGTGTGGAGGCTGCATAGGAGTCGGGCTTGTCCAGGTCGAAGGACAGAGCAGTCCTGAGAGATCTTCTAGTCCATGATGGTGAATTTCACAAGGCCAGTGCAATCGCTCTCAGGGTCTCCCTGGAGCCCATGTCAAGGAGCACTGTGAATGAATGCCCATGCTTCTCCAGAAAGGGGATCAGATCCCCTAGTAATGTCTGCTGGGGGAAGGAGTGCCAATATTCAAGCCTAGCATTTACCAACTGTGACTCAGTTCACCCCTTCCCAGCAGAACAGAAGAACTAAGCCACTGGGGGAAGGGAATAGCCAGCGGCCTGGAGGCCAGGGCGGATCCTGTCCAGTCTTGGCCCAGCAGCTACAGCTCCCAGCAATTTGGCAGTGCTTACCTCTCCAGCCCCACTTCGCAGCACACCCCTAACCCTGCTGATGCGAGGAGTGTTGCTCTGAGCTAGGCAGAGCAGACTGGAGCGCGGGCAGTGTAGCTCAAGAGACTGCGCTTGACAGTGCCGAGCCTGTGACTGCCTCGTGTGTGGCTGCCTGCCTTAAACCTTTCCTCATCCAGCTCACGCTGCCTTGGGAGGGAAGTATGGTTACCCCTGTTGGACAGATGACAACACTGAGGCTCCCAGCGATTACATCGTTGGCCCAGATCCACCAGGACAGAGCCAGGATCCCAAACCAGGTCCAGCTGACGCCAGGGTTGGGGCTCATCCCATGGTCCCAGGATGTCTCCAAAAGAGAACTTCTCTTCCTCTCTTCAGTTCTAGCACACACACAAACAAAAATAACAAAGGCAGGAACACTTAGAATGCCAACCTGAAGTTCCTCGAGGTCACTGACATCCTGCCCCCTAAACTCCCTGCACCCTTCAATGGGTTGGCCATTCACAACCAGCACCACCTACTGCCATAGTCCTTTCTTGTCTTTCACAGCTAATGAGCTGGGGGGAAATTCACTTATGTCATTGTCTCGGCTTCTCCACTCACTTGTTGCAACCCAGTGCAACCCAGCTATATCCCGCCTCTCTGACTCTAATGTCACCCACGGTTCCTCATGCAAACCCAAAGGGCACTGAGTCGTTAGTCCAGAACTTCTCTGTGGTGAAGGACTCTCCCCTCCTATTTCTGGAAGTTCGCTTTCCCTTTGAGCCCCTTAGCAAACACTTTTTGTGGTTCTCACTGCTTAGCCTCTGTCCTAGGGATTTCAGCACAGCAAGGACAGTTTTGTATCTGCTGCCAGAGTTTCTCTGCAAGTGACTGAAGAGACTCCCATTTCTCTGCCTCAGAAGCCCTCTAAGCCAGACCCCTCATCCCACATGCAGGTAAGGCCAAACCATTATTCCCTCTGTCCCTTAGCCACCCCTCCCATGATCCCTTCCAAACATTCCCCCACACAGCCAACAACTGCCACCTGACACAGGTGGCACTGGGTGACACCCGGCAATGGCCCTTCCAATAAGGGCTTGTTTCCTCTTACTATAATGCAGTCTCCCTGAAAGCAAAGGCTGTGGATTTTGTCCCTATATCCCCAGAATCCAGCACCACCCGGGCCCACAGGTCCATGCTTGGTAAATGTTTATGGATAAAAGAAAAAGCATTCACAAATACTTTCATCAGGCTCTAAGCAAACTTCTCTGCTCCTCCCTCTTCACACGTCCCTCCCCAGCAGGATTTGGGTCCCAAAGGCCACGGCTTTCCTTGCACCGAGTTGGCAGATCCATTGGGCTCAGTGAGGAGATGGGAACGGAGCCACTTTCTGCAACCAGTCCAATCCCAGCGTTGCTAGGCTTTAGTTAGACTTGTAAACATCTCTGCATCTTTAAGGGGCAGGCAGGGAGCCAGGGAGAACATCTGCCTTCTGTCCCAGTTCAGCACCTGAGAAGCAGGGCTCCCCCTACACATACACACCTTCTTATGAGATTTTCCAGATGCTCCCTAGGGAAGGCCATGGGCTGGCCCGACAGCCTCCGTGCCTCGTGATGCTGGGAAGCATCCAGGGATGGCCACAGGTCAGACCAAGTGAAATGACCTCCATCCGGGTCAAAAAGGAAGAAGCCGTCTCAGCAAACACTTGCCCACCCTGCTCTGTGTCAGGCCCTGTGCTGGTCACTGAGGGCAAAGGAACTGTCCCCAAGCAGGTCCCCGTCCTCAGGTGGGACTTGGTCTAGTGGGAGAATCTACTTAATCCCAGCCCCTGACTTCTGGCACTCAAGTTCCAATCAAGGAAAATAATAGTAAATAAGAAGATTAGCTAACATTTATTGAGGGCTTACTTAATATGCCAGGGTTTCCTGAGCATTTTGAACACATTAAATTATTAACTTCCCACAGTAACCCTGGGGTGGCATGCTGTGGCCGGCCTCTACCAGCTCACAGGAGCCAGTTGTTACATTTTCAGGAATTTTACAAGCAGGGTGTTAAATACAGCTATTATTAAAAAATTAAATTACATAAAGCCGCCATTAAAAAATTATACTAAAAACAAAAGTAATAAATACTGGAGCTCATCACTTCCCGATTAACTCCCTGCACTTTATTACTCTCTGCGCTCCCGAGGTTGCTCACGTCAGTGTGTCTGGGTGGTGGAAATACCACACTATGGCGTCCGCCGAGCATTCTTTCCAAGATCTGGGTTCAGTGACGTCACTGTGGAAATGGACAAAGGCTGCGGGTCAGGGCTGGATTTCTGTTTTGTGGTTGATTTCTCTAGACTCAAGAAAATAATGCAGAAAATATTTATCATCCAATTTGGCAAAGTCACTCACAACTTTGACAAATAAAGTTTGTTAATACGTCTCCATCTCTTTACCTAACTCAAGGTAAACAAAAGTACCAACGAACTTCCACGAGGAACTGTGCCTAGAGTCTGTTCTCAAGCATTTACAACAGCATGCTCTGCCTTTAAGGTGTGTGCGCTCCAGGAGTCCGTTTTACAGAGCAGGAAACTGGTAGGAGGGGCCAGAGCAGATTCCCCTGGCAGCTGGCCCCAGAGTACATGCTTTTGGCACATGGGACACCCTGCCTGCCCCCATTCCTCCTGGGAAGTCCTGGACAAGCCCTCAGGGAGAGCTAGCTTATGCTCCAATTTGTCTGGTCCCCATCCCAGATGAGCGGGGCTTAGGCCTATCCCTGCAGAAACAGCACACAACAGACTCAGGATGGATGGACAGAGTGGGCCGGGGGCACCAAGGGTGTGTTGAGAGGCCAAAGGGAAAGAGAAGCCAAGCGGAGCAGCCTTGGACCGGGGCCGAGGTGGCATTTCCTCAGACCACGGCTCAAGAAGGCATCTTAGCCGGGCGTGGTGGTGCACGCTTGTAATCCCAGTACTTTGGGAGGCAGAGACCGGAGGATCCAG